>JAFVLL020009885.1:40000-58006 GCA_021397915.2 Tor tambroides | reverse complement strand
CTTAAACCGTTCATTCAACTACACGTTCAAAAACGCTGATTCATTCAAAGAGAGATGTAATGAAACACGCTGTTGAAATCATTTTAACTTTGAGCTTTTAAAGGCAGATTTCGCTTTCCTTGGACATGACAACCTGTTTTCACAAATATACATGACTCGGCCTGAAGGACAGACGCAGGTAATCGCACGCGATCAGTCGATCTGTCTCTCATTCGCTGTCTGTTTAGGCTTGTTAAGTGCAAATTTACTGAGCCTCTGTACAAATCAGCATGGTACACATTATCATTACTAATATTCAGTACATATGCACTAAGTATAAAACGGGAAGGCCGTAAACTTACGGAAAAAAAAGGAAATATCGCGGTTGCTGCGGTTGTTGCATTCCTCTGCGGTTATGCTCGTCAATAGCGCGGTATTGCGGTTATCGCGACAGCCCTATGGATAATTACATGAAAGTAACCCTAAGACAAACCCTAATCCTAACCCTAAGCATATAGTAAGTACATTTAGTTAATTAATATTACTCCATACTTGAATGTATAATTACACTGTAACAAGGACAACTTTGAACTGTAACCGGAATAATGATGGTAAGCAAATAGTTGTTGGTACCCATTGACTTCCATATTATCTTTTCCATACTATGGAAGCCAACGGCCAACAGCAACTGTTTGGTTACCAACATTATTCAAAATATCTTATTTTATGTTCAATAGAAGAAAGAAACTCATCAGTGTGAGGGTGATAAATGATTGTGTGAACTATCCCTTTAAGACATCTGCACCAATTCAACATTTATAAGACATTTAGGACAGTTTGTCCTCATCCATCCAATAACCTCTTGGATGATGCAAGTGTTCGTTTTGTAAGGTTAAAGCATACATCAAAAAAATTTCAAGTGAGAACCTTTTTCCACCTTAGGTCAGTTCAGTGCACAGCCTTCTCACTACAACATGGTTCTCAAAGTTCACACAAACATGCCTGCGTGGTGAATGAGAAGACCCCTCCTGAGAAAGATTTATAGACATACAGCAAACACAGGGTTTGGCATTCAGAGCGCGTGTTATCAGCAGGGTGGGGTCAGCACACAGAGATCACTGACTGAGCAGCCCAACTGCTTCAAATCAACTAGATGTGACCACACAGAGCGAAAAAACTCAAGTGGTGTGATTTAAAACTAGAAGCTTCCTGAAAAAAAAGGAAGAATCAACATAGGTCACCACAAGCTTTAAAGTGCAACAGTCCATAAATCGTAAAGCTATAGCCTATATCCAGAAGAAATCATATCAGTTTTAGTGGCGGTGAAAGAAAAAAAAAATACATTCACCAATGCATCTAATGTTTATTTTGATAACTGATTAATATTTCAATTACATCTTTGATTAACTGAATAATCAAGTTTATAAAAAGCCAAATTTTATCCTCAGTATTTTTTAAAGTTATTATAAAATGCCCAATATTGTCCTCCAAAAATGTGCTATGAATACAAATATAGTAATGTATTTATGTGTGCTATATATGCTGTGTGCTATACATGCTATATGAAAATTGGGTTCAGATATAAACATTACATTTTAAAATGTACCATAGTAAAGAAAAACAAAAGCATAGACTAAACACACACATTCACTATTAATATAGTAATTAGATTGCATTTATATCCCATTACAGCAATTCCTTTAGAGTTACTGCTCTCATAAAAAAATAGAACTACTTGTTACATTTTTAAACCTACACTTAAATGTAAACAATTATTTGTATATTTAATGTAACAAAACATGTATTTTAATCAGAATAACTGCGCTCCCTTTCTACTGCGGGAAGCCTGTGAAGTTTAATGAAGACTTGCCTGCTGTCAAGACAAGCCTTAATGCAAAATGGAAAAAACTTGCACAGTTGTAGATTTTTTTTTTCATCGTTTTCAATTCATTAAAATATTTTCATGAGAGTTAACTGAAAAGTAAGTTCTAATAGAGATCAAGGCATAATAACAAATGTTAAAACTATACAATTACACAAGCACAGCGCCTCATGACAGTCATTATATGATATTCAGTATATGGAAACATTTTGACATTTGCACAGAATGAAATCATCTGATTCTAGGTTAATATGCATGCATAGACTATTTTATTTTAGGCTTCTATGTAGAATATTAAACAGAATATCACTGACTATTTGCACCAATACTGTAGCTGTTAAAAAAAGTCAGATTCCTTGTGATTTGTGACTGTTTGTATCAAAACAGAATCAATTTTGAGAAAAAAGAAGGGTTATTAAAAATGTGTGTATAATAAAAGGACTATTTACCACACAACATAGAACTGCTTCTTACCAAGAAATGGACGATTCCAGCTGTGCATACAGACCCCAACATTGTTCTCTCTTAATAGCACAAAACCCTCAAGCTATCTTAGACATCCAGAACGCTCCAAAAATATACATTCCCAAACTAAATGTAAAACTATAAAGCAGCACAAAGCTCTTCTAACAAGGGGAGCCTGTTAAAGTGTGGAAATCAGTCCAGCGTTTAAGCTAGTTTTGGCAGGGAAGAATTCCATTCAAGGTAAGCCTGACGTCGGATAAGCCATTTGTAAATCTATTGCTGAATGACGGCGACTCAGACTAAGGTCATGGTGGTCGTAAAATAACGAGGGTCAAAGACATCAAGCATACTGCAATTCCAGCTGCCTTCTTCAAATTCAACCAATCAGAACCATACATCAAATTATTACTAATTTAAATCCGTTCACATGCTAGAAAAAAGCAAGAGACACCAACAATCCCTCATTTGGTTTGCTGTGTTATTTAAAAACCTCCAGGAGTCAGGGCTCCATGCATTAGCATAAAGATGCTGTCACATTATCAAAACTTAGATTTCAAAGGCAAAAAAGGTCCATGAAGCACAGCTTACACAGAAGTCACTTTAAAACCAAACAGCATTCTGTTGGTCAACGTTGCAAATTTGTGTGAATAGGGCTGGGAATCGAGTTTGATACTTTTTAGACACTGACCGAATTGCCTCAAATACCATTGAGTATCAAAAAATCAAGTGCTGGTGATTGGCTCTTGTGAAGCATGAAGGAAAAACACTAGTTTACACCTGTTAAAGGGTTACTCCATCCCAAAATGAAAATTGTGTCATTAATCATTCACTTACCCCCATGTCGTTCCAAACACGTAAAAGCTTTGTTCGTCTTCGGAACACAATTTAAGATATTTCGGATGAAAACCGGGAGGCTTGTGACTGTCCCATTGACTGCCAAAGAATTAACACTGTCGAGGCCCAGAAAAGTATGAAAGACATCGTCAGAATAGTCCATCTGCCATCAGTGGTTCAATCTGAATTTTATGAAGCGACGAGAATACTGTTTGTATGCAAAGAAAACAAAAACTAAACGCAAATTTTCCTCAAATTTTTATTTTGGTGCGGATTAACCCTTTAAGCCAAGAGACGTGGCTCACACGTGACGCTGTAGTGTGTAAGCGTCACAACCGCATAAATGTAAGGCTGTTTACACTAGTTCATTTCGTTTTAAAAGTGTTTTAAAATAAAAGGATCCTCGTCCATACTGGCATTTCAGAAAAGATCTCAGTCCACACTACACGACCGAAAATGTGTGTTGCATGACCATTCATGCACACTCAGGGCTCTATAGACTTATTCTTTTTTTTCCCCAACATATTCACCTTCTCTGGTTTAAGCAGCGGTCTTTTACTTTACTATCGCTTGAAAACCAAATCCTCCGTCTGCCATCAAATAGTCACGCCATTTTTGCCGTGCGCACCTTCACGCTTGTGCTGATGCGGCAAAACCAGGCTCTACACCCAAAGCACTCACACTGAAAGCGCCTCTCTTCATGTGATCAGTGAAATCTGACTCCTGCTACAACGAGCCACGGCAATGTAACGCACGCTGTATGGAGACGAGCAGGCGCTTTGGAGCAGCTCAGACACCTGCTTAGAATTTGTCATATAAACAACCTGTATTGTTATGAAAATAGGCAGAATCTCATGAAAATCACATACAAATCATATACTGTCATAATCATGTGTTTATTAGCTTCATGTTTCATCCGTGGAAATGTCTTCCTGGGTTTCTGTACAGAACTGAATGCCAAAGTGCACTGATTTATTGATTTGGTTATTTTTGTTCCTTTGTGCAGTGGCTCAAAGACGAAAAAATAAAACCAAAGTTTGTGGTAGTGTGTAATGCAATTTTGTTAAAACAGATTTCATAAAATTGGTAATCGTTCAGAAACCAGTATCTAAGTCAAGGTATCGGTATTGAAAAATTTTGAACAATACCCAGCCCTGTGTGTGAGCCTGTTGAGATATCCACCTGGGGAAATTTTTTGCCTTGATGTGAAATTTGTGATTTAGGGGATTTCTATTGAAATTATTAGATTTTGCCAAACAGTGGTAAATGTGACACCACCTTAAGGGTCATAAGGAGGGAATGGAAGATGTAAACTGGTTTTAAGAGCCAAGAACCTAGTGTGGCTGGGTAACAACCTCACTTTCCTCCTCAGCTTTCTGATATAAAGCAGTGAGAGACAGGGAAACGTCTGTGTCCCGTCTGTGGAGAGTCCTGTAAACGCTTTGGCTGGCTGAACACGGAAAGTAATGCAGCTAACAGAGAAGCCAGGAACTGACGCTGAAGTAAGACAATGCCAAGAACATGAGTCAGTGACAGGGTGGGGGTGGGGGGGTTGAACATATACAACTGTATAGGAGGAATGGAAGAAATTAAGAACAAAAAGACATTGGCCAAGACTCCTGGTTGGGTTTTTCTCCCATAATAAATGCCCCACCCTGAGAGAAGGACCTGGCTGTGGAACAAATCCACTCACAGGGAACACAGTGGCCACATTGCATAACAAACTAACTCCCACATAGCAGACAACAGGTTGCCAAATGGCTTGTGGCACACCTTCTGATCATTTAGGCTACCTATACAAGATATCAGATAACCAAAGCAAACTGCAACACTTCAAAAACGTACCTATACCTAGACTTCACTGCGGTTTCCAGCTGAAATTAACACTAGAGGCACTAAAACACCAACAACTTTAATTCCTTTTCACACTTCTGTGATTACAGGGCCAGATTATAGATTAATAAAGCATTTTTAGTGTGGTTTCTTGCACAATGTTATGACCTCAAAACACTTCTACAGTTGTGAATGATTAGTAAGCGAACACATTTAAATCTGCGTCACAGATCTTTATGTAGAGCTTATCTGATGTAGTAAACTTGCTCAGTAGCTCACCTGGTACAGCATTGCATGAAGAAATGTTGAAATTGTATTTTTAATTGCCAATTTGAAATGCCTTTTTATTATGTTTGCTTTTGTTCAAACTATTGATTAGGCTTAGAGTAGAGTTTAGTGTAGATCAACCTTTTAACTGCACAAGAAATATTTAAATAAGAGGAATCTCTGAAACTGGTGTTCCTCAGTGCGGTCTGAGTTGCTTCAATGAAACGCACAACTGGACAATAGTGAAGCGAACAGAGAGAAAAAGACTGAAACTGATACTGCAGATTCACTCTCTCCCCTTGACATTCTTGTTCCTCTCTATGAGAAAACTACTGAAATTGTATTGCCATTGTTTCTTTTAATGCCGCTATTATATTTTGTCCAGCACTTTGAGCTGCATTTAATGTATGAAAAGTACTATTCAAATAAATGTTTATTTTTATTATTTAAACTACAATGATTTTAATGCATCAATAAGTTTCCTAGACCATTTTAGTTTGTCACTAGTTTCAAAGTTTCTCCTTGATTAGTGATGTATCTATTTAAATTGCATTATAAACATTATATTTAAAAAACAAAACAAAAAAAACTTTAGTGTTTGATTCATAACTCTGCTTAAGTGAATCAAAACTCTGAAGTCTAATCAATTGAATATTTTGCATTACATGCTCAGGTTAATACTGCTAATAATGCAGGTTATTATTGCTGTATATTACTATCATTGTTATTGCATATAACCCTAATTTATTAAATATAAATGATGAACTATTAAATTTTTTTTTTTTTTAAATACTAAAAAACAATTTATTAAATTTCATAAACTATTACTGCTATATTATTATTTGTTATATTCCTAAGTTCTAGCGTCCATGTGTTTAGATTTACTTTTGTGAGTTAAAGAGTTCAAAATGGGTAGGGAGAGGAGTTCCAACATGTGAAGCCCTCCATAGAGCTATGCTGGGCCTTCCATGACATCAGTGATTGGCCAGTTCTCTGAAACTCCACCCACTGAAGAGAGTCATGAATGAGCTTAGAGCATCATCCCGTGAGTTTTATCTCAGAGCTCATCCTATTATGGTTTTACCATGACCCCAAGCACCCACGCCAGTGAAAAGACTTTCCTCTAACCTACTACCTTATTTGTTCCATTACCATTCTGCAGTTAACTCGCACTCACAGCAAACACATAAGCCAATAGACTTTGTCCTCTAGCACAGATCACTCAGGAAACGTCTTGCACAGGATTCTATATAGAACTAGATTTAATGGGAACATATGTCAGGTGACTTGCCAAGTAAAAATGAAGATTAACAGAAAGACAGATTTTCCACCTTAATGCCACATTTAAAAACAAACTAACAATAATGACTTAAAAATCTGATTTGTCATTCTACATGTCGATCAAACTGCCCCATCCTGTTTGACTGGGAGGTTCTTGACAGGTCTGTGACTAATTGACGGATGGGATGTATGCTTTCGTAGCAATAGTAGTAATTAAACTACTAGTAGCAGTCGTAATAGTTGTAATTAAATTTAATTATTTCAAATATCTAAAAAATATTGAATATCCATAATTATTAAATAATTAATATTTATTTTTATTTACTATTCACATAAGATTTTCACTTCACATGGGGAAAAATTTGCCTACAGATTGGCCCATAAGCCATGAAATATTTTTAGTATTTGACATTTTAGGAAAAACCTGATTTTTTTACATGAGCTTTTAGCCATGGAATTATTTTTTAAAAAAAGACGGTTATTTTATACAGGTACTTGGTTTAGCTAGAAATTTCTCTGCAAGCAATCTGCAATATAAATTAACTGGTATCAATGTTGAGATGCAACATTACCCTTTCCTGTTACTTTCAGCTGATTATTTATCAGTACAGAAGTCCATTTCAGGTATTTCTTTATTATAACTTCCTATAGCATATGCATTCTGCAAACTGCTATGTACAGCTATAGGCCCTATTTTTTTTTTTTTTTGATGGGCTACAATAGCACATTGGACAGGAGTACCCAGTAGAAAATACCCAGTAGAATTGGAACTGCAATATTAATGCATGTAAGCTTATGTATGAGTTTAGTGTGTATATATTATAAAGTCTGCATACAGCCAGAGCACAGTGGATTGAAATCAAAACCAAAGGTTTTACAAAACAATGAGACGTGACGGCCAAAGACATGAATATGAATGTTTAACATAGCTCTGTCAGTAAAAAAATAACATGTTTTATATAAACCACTGTCACAACAATGAGCGCACAGCTTGTTTTCTGTTGTTTTCTCAAGAAATACAATGTATTATAGTTAAATAAATTACAAAAACGAAAAAGAAAGAAAGAAAAAAGAACAAACAAAGCACCATTCAGAGTAACAAGAAAGGAAGAAACCAAAACTTGCAATGAAATTCCTTTCCAAGGAAGTATGCCCTCAACTTCAGCACACAAACTGAAATATTTTGTGGACTGCTTATGCCAGTGTGTTTGACAATGATCTAAACTAATCTTTAAAGAAAATAAAATTTGCTTCTTCCCTTAGCTACACAAAAAACTTCCTACCCAAAGACTGGCATTTCTGAGCTAATACCTCTCTCTCCTTCAGTGATTTGGCTGCAGATAAGGGCTAGAGGATACCTGTCCAACACTGCAGCCAAAAAAACCAACCTGTCGGAGTCCCTCTGAACATTCAAACAGAGTATCAGTTAACTTGTTGGGTTTCAGTTGAGCCTCACTGCAATTAGGTGGGGAGGAGACAACCCAAACACAGCAATCAAACTACTCCCTCTCAAAGCAACAAAATGACACGAGTTTAGAAATGATCCTTTCACAAAGGCCTGATTCACAACCATTTACACTTTCTGCACTACTCCTTTATTTTGTATTGTTTTCACTTAAATCACATTTTGTTTGAAACCTATTTTGTCTCTTGAGAACTGTGACAGTACAACACCTATATGTCACACAACTAAAATAAACAAAGGGTTTAACTAGTTAAAAAAGCCAAAACAGCACAATATAACATAATATTTGAGGAAACATGCCTTTTAAGAGATAAACAGTTGCAAATCAGATACTCAATTTCGTTACATGACCAATGATGCAAAGGCCATCAAATTAGGCAACAGCTGGACTAAAACCCTTACATAAGTCAAAATATCCATTTATGACCTTCAGTTTGCAAAAAGCCAGTTCATACTTCTCTAAATGAATTCTTAATCAAATCAAAACTTGCATATTGTTCAGTGCTGGCATTTGACATCAGTTGTTTTGTTTTTTTGTTTTTTTTTTAGAAACGTGTTTAATAAAAAGCAGGCAAACAAACACTGACATTGCCTCATACAGTATTCAGCAGTGTTTCAGGGAGTTGCCAGGGTGGAATCGTTCAGGATATGTTACTAATAATAGATTTTACTCCAGATTTTTCCTCACGACACATGCACGAAAGAGAGGTTCTGCTCTACATTATTTTGTGTGCACATATACACTCCTTTTTAAAATATTAATGTTTCCTTCATGAAAACAGCTCACAGGGTTTTTGAGAAAACGAAAGGACATTGTTAGTGCATTTTAGGCAGTATACAAAAAAAGGAAACATTTTGTTTTCAAATAATTAGGCTAACATATATCGTAAATATTACGTTGAAGAAACAGTAAACTAACATTAAGCTACATTATGCGAACAAGCACAAAGAGGTACTTAAGTAACCGCTGTTCTGAATGCTACTGAAGTTATGTAAATACAATATTATTATACATATAATACACTTCGTTTGCAGTAAAAATGCATAGTTTATCTATGGGCTGGGATTGAAGCAACAGTTGGTCTATGTGTCAATATTTCTAGGCCACATTTAACCCTTTCCGACACAGTTAAAAGTCACAATCTAATGCTTAAGAACAGTGTAGAAATTTTAAAGTAGTGACTAGATGAAAACAAAAGTAATGCGATCAAAGTGAGTTGACAGAGTTGAAGCGCGCGGTCAGTAAATAAGAGATAAAATAATTCTCTCACCTGCACGGGATCGGCCGCCATCTTGCCTCTTAATAACTTTGAATCAAACTCAAGGGAGCAAAAAGGAGGAATGTCAGTAAGAAGTTAAACCTCTCGACTTCTCTCCTAGTTAGCTCGTATTTCTTCCTGATTCTGAAGAAAACACATCGGATCCACGACTTGGGCTATTCCATAGCGCAGCCGGTAGACTTCCCAATTCCCATGACGCTGCCGAAATATCCTTGTTTGATGTATAAAAAGCAATTGTGTAAAAGCTTTAAAAGTTTCAGGAAACCAATGCAATAGTTTTCCGTGACAGATCCACGCACACGGTCGTGGAAATGTGAGTGTTTTGAATGCGTGTATTGTTGAACACGCTCCTCTTCTCTGCTCTCCCAGCTGGAGTCAAATCCTACACTTCCAGTCATGTGATCAGAAACTCTATGCAAGCATTTTCCCATGAGTGTCCGTGCACACTGCCAAATATAGAGTTTAAATCATTCTTGTATATTTACTAGAGCCTCGTATCAGATTACATCAGCGCCTAATGTTTGAAAATTACAGAAATACATCAGAGAGTATTTCCTCTGCATTTGTGGATTTACATTTTTACACAAGACTGATACTAGGTGGGGCTCAGTTATTTCTGTAGGCTTCAACCTGTCAAAAATGTAGGAATAGGTGTTTTACAGGCTGTATTGTTTTTTTGTTTGTTTTTTTGCATTTATACAGGGATTTATGTAAAGCACAATGTATTAATGTAAATAGTGCTTAAAAATAATACAGTAGCCTATATTGTATTGCATAGGCTATTATAATAAAATATAATGACATTATTATTAATTATAAATAAAGCTATATAGTAGCATATTTACATGTGAATTGGTATTAGGCCTATTTATCACCCTATTTTTTAAATATCTTTTAAACAGTACTTCTCTTCTGCAGCTAGACACAAATATAGTATGTATGTAAATCATTTAGGTTTGACAGCTACATGATGAAATAAGAACAAAGCATAATGCACTCATTGTAAGGACTGTAATCTTGACATTTTCTCAGATTTCATCATGTTTTCTTATCTCCTCTTTATTAATGAACAATATTTTATTTGATGAATGATATTTTAGTTTATATAGATTATTATGATATCTCAATACATTGTTCATAAATCTGTTCGGCCTGCTTTTTGTTCTATCTTTGGTTTGAATTTGGTTGATACCATGAGGAGTCATCTCCTATTTGAAACCTCTGAAACCACCATTGGCTTTCTGACTTCCCAGCTCCCAAGGAGCTAAGAGCTAGACACTTCCTGTGGTAACAATTGAGCTTCCTGTGTAAGACCATGTGTTTCTCTATCATCCATGATAATCTGCTGTTGCTTTTATAATAGGCTGCACCAATATGCTCAGTGCAGGGGTTAAGATATTGGACTAAAGCATGAAATGGCAATATAGCATCCCAGGAGTTCCTCATTTAGAATGACCGAGTATTATAGATTTTGATTGCCCAGTTAATATAAAGACTCACTGCTCTGCTATATGAGAAATCATGCATTACATACAGTTCTAATGAATTTGCTGTTCTAATACATTTGTAATAGGATGCTTTTAACAGCTGTATGGAGAAACGAGCATAAATGCAATATTAGCTTTGTACATTCACAAGGGAAAACCAGTAAAACCAGTCTCTAGGGCAATAGAGGTAATAATAGCAATTGATTTTGTTCTGTTGCAATGTGAGCAGGTTGGCCATGATTCATGACTCATGAGTAGTGATCTAGCAAGCTCAGAGATGCGTCATATGTGTGTGTGAAGGAGGGATTCTCTTACTATACTGTCATACCTGAGAGAGATGTGTGTGGTCATCAAATAGGGTTAACATTCAATGCAGGGTTTTAGATTTGTACAGTTTTTTACATATTTTGCCCTCCACACTTTTTTAGTTACATAAAGGCACACTGAAGAACCATGTAATTTAGTATGATTCAAAAATGAACTGAGAGCTGTCATTCTCAACGGTTGTTTGAGAGACTGATTGAAACATTGCATCATGCACACACACACACACACACACACACACACACACACACACACACAATATGATCAGACTCTTATTAAACTGTGCTGCAGCACATACATTGAGTATAAACACTACTGAGTACTAGGCTATATTCATCAGATACAACATTCCCATTGGAGGACTAAATACTTCCATCTGGCTTTTACCATGTATTTTACGCCATCTAGTGGTAAATTGTACACTTAAGATTTTTCATAGACCTTTTTTGGTTATAGGTTTAGCTGTATTAAATGACATTATGAAATATAAACTTTTATTATTATTATGAATGAAGAGAACCTTAAGCCTTAATAGTTTTGCATAATCTTTTAAGTATTTCTTTGTATTTTTCTTTATATTCATATGAATATTATAAAAATGCACACAAAATTGATATTGAGTCATTCTTGAGACATGGGACAAAACATGTCCAGCAATTGTAACTGCTATCAGGTTTAAAAATTAAAAATATGTTCAGCTGTAAATGTTATGGGGATTAATAATAGAATGTATTTAACACAATTATCCCTTTCAATTGAATTTTATCATTATTATGTGAAATCTATGACACTTATTGTCTTCTCACTACATCTAAAACAGTGTGTCCACAGAGAAGGGTTCAATCATTCATATGCTATAACATGGACAAAAATGTTTGTTTTTTTAATGATGAAAAAGACAAAGTTTTATCAAAAGTAACACTTAATAATATGTCATATCAAAGCAAGGTTGTTTTTCAGTGACACACGCATGTTTCATAAGGTTTCAAAGTTGTGTCCCCAATTTTTGTCTACACCGTTAGACATTCATTAAACTGTAATAAAGTCAGGGAATATCAGAGGCAGCTGTCACTCTAAAGGACCCCCTTGCCACAGTCCTTCTCTGCGGAGTACATCAGTGTCAGACAGACTCTGGTCAGTTTTATAGTTTTAGAATATTTTCAATCCTAATGTTAATATTTCCTGGTCACAACCATGATATGTCAACACCATCTCCCAATTTCTGAGGAAATTATTTGAAATATTTAGATCATTTTATTCTCCTGAAGCAGGTTCTATTAGCATCTAGCATCAACAGAAAAAACAAAATGGCTACTTTCATGAACACCATTTGTTTTGTGAAAGAAATGCCAAATTTGTCAACACCATCAGATTTTGTGTTCCAATAATATATCAAAATACTTAAATGTGACTCTTGAATAAAAGCTTTATAAACAATAACATACTCACTGTTTGTTGTGTTTGTTTTAATACAGTAATTGATTGATTCAATGTATTTGATAGTTAAAAATACTACAAATTCAGGTTTTCGTCACCACCATCAGATGTGTCAACTCCGTCAGAGGCATATTTTCATAATATTTCATTATGATATTTTATATTTGTTGTGGAATTGTTGGTCACATGTGAAAGTGTAATCTGTCTGCTAACATGAGAATGTGTTTTGAAATGTTAAAAACATTTTGAATGCTGTTAAAGTTGAAATTATATTAGCTACACAGTCCAAGGTAAAAAGCACATTTTGTTAAAAAAGAGAAGAGTTGGGAGGTTGAATCAAAGCATAGCTCAGTAGCTTAGTACATATAAGATACATAATCTAGTTTCATTTGTCTGAGTACAAGGTTTTATTTTTTCAATTTTGCACCCTGTTTTGTCCCACGTCTCAAGAATGACTGAATTAATAATTTTTTATATGTTATTATTATTGTTTATAAACATTATTATTATTATTATTATTATTATACAAAGCTTTTTGCCTTGAATTTTCATGATATATTCTACAGCTATTTGTCCATTACCATTACCGTGTATTTTACGCCATCTAGTGGTAATTTGTAATATTACAATTAAGATTTAGTTGGTTATAGTTTTAGCTGTTTTAAATGACACCATGATATCTAAAATTATTATATTAATATAAAGTAAAAAAAAAACAAAAAAAACAATAAATTCTTAAATTTGTATTTATACTGTTAAACCTATCATTTACCTCTATTAAATTAAAATATTGGTAATACTTATAGTATTACAGGTATTGATTTTGTATTAATACTCAGTTGAATATAACAGACAATAAAGAGTCAAATTATTTATGAACATATAATTAATTATTATTGTTTTTAATTAATTGTCTAATTATTTATATGTTTTGTGGCTGTGAAATTTAAAGCAGTAGGGATAGTTCACCCAAAAATGACAATTCTGTAGTGACCCCCTTGTCATTTCAAACCTGTATGACTTTCTTTCTTCTGCAGAACACAATAGAAGATATTCTGAAGAATGTTAGTAATCAAACCCTTTTGGTGACCTTTGACTTCTGTTATGCGGACTTCCATTTTTGGGCGTTCCATTTTTATTCCTTTAAATCTATTTGTGGGCAGATCACACACTTTGTGACATAAAGCACACATTGTATAGATTTGATGCCCTGCTTGCAATCATGCAGTACGCAATTGCACCCTGGCTCAGGGTTGTATGCTTCCTCCATTTCTCTTCTCTCAGTATATTAATGTCAACAATGAGTCTATCTACTGTAAACTTGGTTTTCAGGACCAGGGTTATTATAATAAACTAAAACCAAAATCATAAAAAATCATAAATTATATTAACTACATTGAAACACTATTAAATTATATACCCTTTGCAGAATCAAAACAGAAACATAATCATAACAGATAAAAGAATTTCCAAGATCTTTCAGATACATAAACTCTACTTAACTCTACTATATTAGCATTTACCTTCAGAACTGTTACACTAGCCAGATAATCTGAACCAAATCCACTCCATCCCATCCCCCCATTTGAAATCTATACACACATAGACACTTAATTAAGACAAAGTTGCCCCAACTGATGTACACACAGCCTGCTTGTATAGAATGATGACGTTCTCTGCACCAAACAATTAAAGGCATTCGTCATGATAAATTACATTATGCAGGAAGAGCATGAGATGTATTTATGCTCTCTCAGAGCACATCATCACATTTGGTTATGTTTTATTGTATTATAGAGTTTGCATGATTTTTGCATTGTAACAAGCCTTCTGCAAACACCATGTGAAGTACAATCTGTTTTTATGTTTCTAAACTTTTGAACTTAGGCTTAAGCATCCGAAAAGCTGTTTTAATTTAGCTTTTATTGAAAATAGTTTTTTTTTTGTTATACACCTTTCTGGTTTATTTTAACATTCTTCTACATGTGGCAAATGAAAGTGATTCTAATTTGATTCGGATTAATGTTGCATCTGGCAAAGAGCTGAAGCAAAATAACCACCAATTGGAAAAAAAAGCCATTCAAACCACAGCAGGTGTTGACCATTCATCCAGAGGTTTTCATAACCATTTTTCCCAGCTCATTTATCCATAGCTTATCCCAGATATCAATTTTTATACACATTCAAACCGTTTGCCATTTCCAATCCTTAATCTCCTGTGAATGCGAGTGAGGGATCAACTTTAAAACAGCACAGCTGTCAATGTCAGGGTTAAAGGGAGCAGCACCTAATTTAATCTCCATATTAACCAGAGCAAATAACAAATGTAAATAATTACCCGTGTCACCTCAGATGCTCATAAATAAGGTAAGCAAACCCTGGCTTACCAGATAAAGCTCCTTGTTCATGTTTCTTTTTACCTGTAAGTTGAAATATTTCTGATTTGAATGCGTTAATAACATGAATTAAATCCCACAAATGATTACAACATGCAAAACCTGTCACTTTGCAATGTGTTTATAAGCTGACAAAGAAAAATCTGAGGTGAATCTTTTTTTTTTATTATTAACAATAATTTTGATATTTTAGTTGCATAAAGTCAAAAATGTCAAGATACAACTGTCTCTGTGAAGAAAAAGTATAAAATATATAATATATTACTGATATTATAAAACATAAAATATATTATGGATATTATTATTATTGTAATTCATAAACAGATGTACAGTATTATTTATTGATATTATTATTACTAATATAAGGGTTCCAGAAATAAAGAATTTTTGACAGAATCTCTGATTTGTAGTCTTATTTAAAAAGTAAATTAAATAAAGCAATACATGTTTGTATTTAATATATATATATATATATATATATATATATATCACATTTATATTTTATACATTTATTGCTGTATGATTATTTTTTATTTTATTTTATTTTATTTCATTTCATTTTTTTTTTTTTTTTTTTGTGGATAAGTCACCCAATAAATACAATTCTGTTATGATTTACTCACTCCCATGTCATTCCAAACCTGTATAAAAGAAGAAATTCTAAACAATGTTGGTAATTACATTTTTGAAAAGAAAACCTTGAGTTGGAGTTGACATAACCAATTCTCTTTTTTTTTCTCTCTGCCAAGAGTCATGCGGTGTGACCACCATAAAATAAGAAAATTATATCATAAAGAAGGCCCCTACAGACCCTCCTGACTGTTTCAGGCTCAATAAATCATAAAATATCAGATAATTTAGCCTTTGTATCCTTTATCACAAGACAAGGGTAGTTCAGGTTGTAAAATGTTATGAGGTGTGAATTCCCAAAAACATAACAAACAAAACAAGTCTAAATGTTTAAATGTTTCTTGAAAAAAATCTGATAAAAGTTGTTCAAAAGCATATGAAACTAACAAGAGTCCAATACATTTCTACTTAACACATGTGTTTTAAAATAGAGTTTTCTTTTTCTGTTTTGTGCATACTCTTGTTTGTCACTGACCCATCTGCTGTTCAACAGGATGATTACTTCCTTGGGTGGGCAGACTAAGCTATTGTTGTTCTGATCTAGTCTTTTTCCAGTTTTGTATGTGCCATATTTTGAAATGGTTGAGAACACAATGTGTAATCACAGATTTCTCTTCCATTTCCTTTTGCAGTCTGAAGCAGATGGCAGTAGTTATGTTTATCAAGCACAGTATGGGCCAGTGTACGAACAAGGATGTTGTGACATTCATGATTTCTAGCTTACAAATCCGCCACCTGAGCCATGACGCACAGAACACACCTCATGTTTATACACACTGAGTCAACTCAGACCACCAAAAAATGCATCAAATATTTAGACTAAGGCAGATCTGTTTCAGTGCATTCAGCTGCCAGGGGAATTAATGCATTTTGATGTTTTCCATGCTGAGGCAAAGCTCTGAAAGGCCTCCTCTCTTGAAAAATATTTGTTTGGTCCGTTTAATTTGGCCTCGATGGATGCACACTGATTATATAATAAAAATATAACACCTTCTCCACCCTTATGGTTTCATACTTTAGAGATTTCTTTTATGCAAACTTCAGCTTTGGCTGTTTTTCAAAGTTTTTAAAAAATTCAGATTATTAAGATTAATAGAGTATGTTTTTTTTCTGCTTCAACTTCTCTACCTCAACTTCATTCTACTTCAACTTCTCTACCTCAATTTTTTTTGTTTGTTTATTTAATGTGTTACTTGTGATTACTTTGTAATTAATTGTGAAATTGACTCATTCCTGAGTGAAAATGGTTTCTGCACCAAATGTTTTTCAATGAACTACAAAAATGTGCAACCAGACCATTAGAGTTAAAAGCAAATAACAAAAGCAAAGCAAAACAAAAAAAAAACATGAAACAAAAGCAAAGCAAGACACACGCACAAAACAAATACTGATTGAAGCAAAGAAATATGTTTTGCAACATTCTCAGACCATTAGAGTTAAAAGCAAATAACAAAAGCAAAGCAAAGCAACACAAAAAAACAAAACAAAACATACATAACAAAACATAAAACAAAAGCAGAGCAAAACACACAAAACATACTGACTGAAGCAAAGAAATATGATTTACAACATTCTTAATTTAATCTCTAGAGGGCGATATTGCACAATGAGTACCACAAACTGATTTTGTTGAAATGTTTGTACTGCAGGAAGAGAATTTTGGAAGGACATACGAGAACAAACAATATAATGGTACCCAGATTTGGAAAAGCTTTCGTAATTGCTTTCAACTTTCACATTCTCTCCAAACAAACAAAATATAATGTTGCTCTTCTTTAAAGAGACAAAGCAATTCTGCATGTAGTCCAATCGAAAGTGAGAAATCCAAGTGAGAAAATCTGCTAGACATCCAGGGGGTTCTCTGTTGCACCCCGAATGATGTCCATTCTCACACAAGCCATATGGCACACACACAGACACAGACACACACACACACACACACACACACACACACACATACGCACACACACACACACACACACACACACACACACACATACACACACACACACACACACACACACACACACACACACCCTCGCCTCCAATGGCAGCTCAGTATGGTGCTCGCTGGCTAACATCTTGCAGGACACATAATTAATTTGCCCCAGCGTCTGCCATTTATTTTCCAACCTACATTTTGTTAATTGGACAGAGGAGGTTAAAATCAAATGATGTCTCCGGCTATGCAAGAGGCCACTAATTGTACAGAGTTTACAAGTAAGGCTACAAGGCTGACTGGCTGGCTTGCGGGAATATTAAGTCATGAGTGATCTTTGCTGGGTGTTTGAGGGAGACTGTTGTCATTAAATAAGGGAAAGTGTCATTCATACATGTGCTTTGTGTGCAGATGAACATCACAGATGTTCATAGCTTTTATTAATACACTAATGAGTGGAGGAATTATAGTGCTAATGATGTCAAAGGTGTTAATGCCACAATGGAC
>JAFVLL020009885.1:0-37500 GCA_021397915.2 Tor tambroides | reverse complement strand
GGGCGGCTCGCGAGCAGGGCAGCGTGCCCAGCGCAACGGTCCCCGGCGTTGTTAATCACGCGCTTCCCGCCCTCTCTCTCCTCACTGTGCTGATTTGCAAGAGCAGATTAATCAGAGCGCGGGGGCCTTGATGAAATTTTGCTGTTATTGTGCCCAATTTTAGCAACATCTTTTATTATCTTCATTATTCATTTATGGGGGGAGGGGGTTTGCTGCATGGGGATGACGGTATGGTGAGGGGGGACCAGTGTCAATTATGCAAATGACATTTGCGTGTTTTTTTGCAGATTACTTTATTCGCTCGACATTGTTTGTGCGAATTTAATTATTAAATATTATTACGCTCACGTTTCCGTCAATTTTCCGAGGCTTGGTTTCAACTTGATTTCGCCTCCAGCTGCTCTTCTCTTCGATCTGTGCCAAAATCAAAGTGGCTCGGCTACAGCAGGGCCAAATAAACTCCCCTCTATTTAATAAGGATGAAGTTATTCCCTTGTTCTCATCTGCGAGCTCAAAGCAATGATGGGGAGAAACGCACCGCATATTCATTTTAATGAGCATAAATTGAATTTAAGTTTGCTCAGAATTGACTGCAATTAGGCTCTGCCTTAATGACAAATTAATCTTTTTCTCTTTTATTCACTGGAATTTGTTTTTCAAAGGCTTTCTGTGGCAGCAACAGAAGGGTGCCCAACAAAGAATACCAGTTTCAGCTAGATCCTAGAGATGATAGTAAAATTAAAGCTTTATAGTTTAGCACACTCAAATTAAATAACTAGACTTTTTTATTTTTATTTTTTTATTTTTTTTTGCCTTCACCACATTTTTATGGACACAGACAAATTGTACCGATCTAAATACCATCAACTGATAGTGATAATACATTTTTAAAAAAAAAAAAAAACAAATTCCTAATTGAACCTACTTTTCACAGTTTGAAAGTGTGTGAAATCCAAAGGTTGTGGGAGGGGTGTTGCTTTGCCTCATTACTTGTTCTTCCAGAGAGAGAGAGAGAGAGAGAGAGAGAGAGAGAGCAGAAATGCCGTCATCTGGTTTGATTACTATACCAGCTTCTAAAAATGGAGGTTGGTAAATGCTGATTGGCATTCAGAGCAGCAGACGGAAGTGAGTGAAAGAGAGTTCTTCCCAGATTTGGTGGGATTTTGGCGAGGGAACATAGAGCTACTTTCTAATATCCCCTGCCTTTGCTGTCTGCAGTGGAGTACAGGATGAACCTACATGTTCTCACCTAAGGTTAATGCAAAGGTTAATGAGTAGGCATAGAATGCTTCTCTGATGAGCTAATCAAGAGCATGTTCTGCCAGAATCTATTGCGGCCTTTAAGTGCACCTGGGAAGCTGCTGCTTCCGAGATGAGCGTTTGTTGTTGATTAATTATTATTATTATTATTAAAAAAGTGAAGTTTACTATAATTGTAATTAGCTATATTTTATTTAAAATTTTTATATTTTACATAGATTGATATTGTCATTTCTCTGTTGCTTATTTGTGCGTGCTTAAAAACTTTTTTCACATTGGAAGGTGAATTGTCATGTGTACTGCTCATGCATGGAGTATTGTGATGTTTTTACAGTATCAGCTGGTTGGAGTCATTCTGACGGCACCCATTCGATGCAGATGATCCATTGGTGAGCAAGTGATGTGATAATACATTTCTCCAAGTCTGTTCAGATGGAAAAACAAACCAGCTTGGATTGCCTGAGGTAAGTACATTTTTAGCAAATTTTCATTGTTGGGTGAACTATTCTTTTAAATGTATTTATTGTTTGTAAGCTCATTCTTACATAGCATCTCGATATTATTAAAATATATCAAGGAAAAAAAACTAAAAAAAAAACCTTTGCATCACTAATTTTCCTTAACAAGACTTCTTTGCCAGCATGTTTAACATCAACATGCCCCTTCCAAAGTCATTACTTAGATATCATCTAGGATTCCAAGCAGTAAATACACACTCTTAAAAATAAAGTTTTTTTATGGTTCCATGAAGAATCTTCAACATTCAAGGAACCTTTCCATTTAAATTTTATATGGTGAAAAAAGGTTCTTTGGATTATTAAGATGCTCTTCATTCTAAGAAAGCTAATTTTTTTGGATTATTTGGAGAACCCAATATGGTTCTGTGTCTTCGCTCCAGAAAGCACCGTTTGGAACCTTTATTTTTAAGAATGCAAACTTCGCTTGATCGTTCTTGTGCTTGGATCTCATAAATATAATATTTCAGGCTACGCCTGAAGGCAGTGTATGTGCATATTTGCATGTGTGATACAAATTCCACGGCTGATGCTTCTGGCATCAATCCTCAATTCTGGTAGCATGCATGTTTGCTTTAGGAAAGGGTGAGGGTCTGTGGGAACCCACCACATGGACTTAGTAAGTGGGTATCTTGGGAAAAGGGTTGGGTTTATGCGAATGATGTGTCCTAGGGCACCCTCTTCCTATTCCTCTTCCTCTGATTACTCATTAACATTAGCCCGCCTAGTGGCACGCTGCTATTTCTGATGCAGTGGGGGCACACGCTTGAATGTCCTCCCCTTTCCCGAGTTGCGCCGCTGCTTATACTTACCCAATGGAGCCTGCCCTCGCTGCCACGGCCTTGTCTTTGGCTGGGAGGAACAGCTGTCTACACTAACGAGGCCATCGTCGTCATGATGAACAAAATGACACGGTGGCATACGAGTGAGCAAGACCGCCACTTGGACTCCACGAGGCCCCGGGACACATAAACAATGTCTTAATGAGAATGTGTGCCATTACAGTAATTAACACAGCTCAACGTCAAGCCACTGTCAGATCTCCAGACTTTCAGGAAGGTTTTGCGTTACAGAAGCAGACAGAGTTGAACCTCCACCGAGAGGCCTTTTCTGAACCGTCTCCTGTGGATTCACAGTATGGACAATACATGTTTTTTCATGAAACAGAGCCTGGGAAGTGGGTGTTGTTTGAACAAGGTGTATTGAACGCTTTTAATTATGTGACATGTATATTGTGAGCTGATATGAACCAGCTATATTTTTTTTAATTAGCATTGTGCCAGGAGTAATGAAAGCTATGAATCATAGGTTAAGTATATGTGTATGTTAAACCACAGCAGTACAAACTTAGAATTACACTAGTGTTTTCACAGTAATACCTCTTACATCGGTTGGTGTCGGCTAGAGTTAGTGAGAGGAGAAAAAGTTTCTCCATGGAGACTATACTGCTATAAATGTAGTATAAGTTGCCTTGGGTGTGAAGCATCAGCTAAATCATTTTCATGTGTGTTTTTGTCATGTTTCATGGTTAGTATAAACAAGGAGTTAATATTGAGTAAATTTAGGCACAGTATTGCAGGGCTATGTTTGCTCTGCAATTAAAACAGTTCCAAATGAAGTCAAAACATGATAAACTGGCCAGTATATACGAGCAACACATCATTTACAATGAATCAATGTATTTGAAATGATTGGTTGAATGAATAATTCAATGACAGTCACTTGTCGCCAACTAGTGGCATAATGGCTGGCTGTCTTTGTGCCCACAAACACACACTGCTACTGGAATAAAGTGTTACATTTAGAGTGCTCGACTGATGACTTCCCCCTTCTCTTGGAGCATGTGTGTATTCTGGAGCATTTCTAATTAGCAATGAATTATGGGGCTTAGTGATGGTATAAAGTGTGTGTTTGTATAGGAAGGGGAAAGTTGGAACTTGTGTGATTGAGATTCAGTAGAGTGGCCTGGATAGTTTTCCAATCTCTTTTGTTTTGTCCTACATTATTATAATTACAATATCCTAACTATGATTTGTAGTGAATTTGATTACGCGTCCCTTGAAGAACAGATGTGTAGTGCATTAACAACCAAGGCTGCACAAATTCACTGAATGTGAACTGAAACCATAACAGGTGCACCTGGTGAAGAAAAATGGCAGGTGGATTAAAAAACAATAAAACGGATTGAGAAAAAGGTGTTGAGCTCTCTATTAGTGTTCTTAATAACATTGTTTGCTTAAATATAGAGATGCATTGAAATGCTAAAGTCATAGCGGTTATGTACAGGAGCCATGTATTAATGAGTCATTGCAGGGCTATATTATGTTTAATTAGCTGCTTTATATAATGAGGTGTTCATTTCTAATGAAGGGAATTCGCTGTGAGTGGCACATCTGCAAGAATAACTCATGCAATCAGCAGTGCTCGGACCCATGCAACTGCAAATGAGACTCGCTTACCCCGAAATGAATTACATCTCTGCGCTTTCTCAGAAAGTCCATTAATTAACTCTCCTGACGTCAAGGTCTTTTTCTTAATTTCATGTACCATTAGCATAATAAACACAATTTGAGTTAGCACAATGCGATCAGTTTAATGGATGCTATTTATTTTACTCTTTTATTTAAAGGTCTGGTAATAGGAGGAAGAAACATAAATTTAGTCGTATGGCCCCTTTATGAGGAATTCCCCTCAGAGCCCCGTACCATCACAGATGTTCGTTAAAGCTTGGTCGCATGCATTTGGCCAGTGTTTGTCGACTTCATTAATTTGCTCTGCGGAAAGGCTGTAATTTCAGACCGTATTGGGCAGTGTAACCCTACTTCTGTACTCCGACTGGCTTTCACATTCATTACAAATAGACACTCATTCCCACCAGTGCAATATCTTAGGCCTAATGCTTGTTTGCCTAATGTTTCGGTTGTAAAAGGGGGAAGGGTTAATGCTGTGATGCTCATTTTTGTCTGATCAATTCATTTATTAAAATGTGCATTAAAATGCAATTTGTACAATAAAACGACTTGAACACACCTCTTTAGTGATGAGAATGTTTTTTTTTTTACATTTCTGAATTAAAGAGTCAAAAATCTCTACATTATTGACCTAAAAGACCTACATTATTTATTTGTATTTTTTTCCCCATGAAAACCATGTGACTGTGTGCTACAGTCAATAAGTCAGTTAAAGTATCAGATGTGGAAAATATCAGGTTGTCATGTGATGTGTTTCCAGGTAAACAATGATGTTTGTAAAAAAAAAAAAACCCTGTTTATTCAAATCGTCAAGAAAAACTAATATTTACTACTTTATATATATATATATATATATATATATATATATATATATATATATATATATATATATATTTACTTTTTATTTAATATATTTAACAATATTTTTACACATTTATTTCATTTATGTGTACACTTAACATTTATTCAAAGTGTATGGAAAATATATTATTGCCTTTTACTTCATAGCTCCCCCAAGTGACATTTTTAGTCATTAAAATGAAATTTGACATTTTTTTTTCAAAACCACAAAAAACAATTGATACAAGGAGTGCATTTCTAAAAACATGGCACGTGTGTATATTTTTAAAGTTTTTCTTTCTTTATCATGGAGACTCTTCTTTGTCATTGACCCCCATATAGTTAGACATGTTAGCTTACATGAAAAAAAAAGTTGTGGTAGATAATTGTGCTCCGCCTATAGCACGCTTCTTTCCATCCTGCTTTTATCTTCCTCTTCTTTCTTCTTAAAAAAGCAACCTTCATTAAAACAATACAGGATATTTAATTCCTTGCAGCGAATTAGTTGTGACCTTATAAAGGCCTGATCTGGAGGTGAGACATGATTAGAGTTATAGTGGAGGACAGGTACATCATTATCTCATTGAGTCTTCTGCACTGCCTGCTTGCACAAGCGTGTTCCAGCTCAGGCTGGCTGTTCAGCACTTACTCTCCTCTTAGGACCCAGGACAGACTTAATCATCAGTATTCCACAAGCGGGAACTGCCCTCCAGTTCTCTTCCCGTCTATTAGAGATCCGGCTTCTGCCCCATGGTAATGTACCAGTCCTCACTAGACTCCTACTGTAAATGAACTGTCCTAATGTGGAGGAGGACTCACTAACTCCATGTAGAAAATGGAATAAATTAGGCTAGGTGAGGACAAGACACAACTTGTATTTATAGAATACTTTATGATTTCCAATTTGGTCTGACAGTTTGTTCTATGCGCCTCCTCATTGCCATTCAGGGTTTATTAGTAGACAGTGTGTCTGTGTGCTCTACATAGTCAGGCAAAGACAAGCCGAGAGTTATGGGTATGGTGGAGCGCTAATGGGGAATATATTCAGTTGGAACTAAGTTTCTTTATGAATGATGTATGTCACACTGAAATTATTTCAAGTGTTACCTTTGTTACCGAGAAGAGTGATTCACCTAACTTCACAATGCATAAAATGTTTTCTGTCCAGTAATTTTAGATAGAAAAAAAGTCTTTTTGCGCCACATATTCCAGGAATGTCAGCACAGAGGGATGAATAATAGATTATGTCCTGTCCTGAGCTCTTATCAGTTTGCTCTAAATCTTTGCGTCCATCTTGGCCTCCAGATTTTGTCCCGTTTCCTGTGACACAAAGCCTTTTTGACCAGAATCAATTATCTGTGGCTTGCTGGGGTGCTGTCTCATTAGGGGCAGGTTGGGTTACCTCTAAGCTTTGCTGGTCATCCAGTGGCGCCACATGCACATGGCTAATGACTGAAGATCGATTGGCCTGTAACCTGAATGCTGTTTGTTTTGGTATAACGTTTGCCATGCTCACAACGGCTCATGCATCGCAGCAGACTAACGCACGGCTCACAGGGGAGAGCAAGTCACAGTGCATCATACTGTATGCCAGTGTTGTTTTGAATTGACCCAATTCAATTCTTTCTTAATTTAATCCTATGTCTTTGAGCATAACCCTTGAACAAATGTCACACTCTTGTCATGTTATAATTAAGCAAAGAGTCTGATATTCTTAATTGTTACATTGAAATAGTTCAAGAACTGGTCTAAAATATATACATGAAACAATGCACTTTTTTGGACATGTGCTGATATGAGCATTTAGAAAGGATATCAAGCTAAAAATAATCTAGCAGAAATGTTCAAACAAAACATATAGGCCTACTGGGATTTTAAGAACATCTTTTGCTTTATGATCTGAGCAAAATCTATTTGGACACATTTATTATATTAACTTATTATTGATAAAAAAATATGTTCCTACATGTATGCATAAGTATACAGCAACATAGCAGCCGATGTACCATGCTAGACTTAAACGTCTGCTTTGGGACTGAATGTATGGTTAGCTTAAAAGAATGTAATGCCTGCTTTTGTTAATCACATTGTTAAGTTTGCTGTTTATTTATTTATTATTATTATTATTATTATTATTATTATTTATTTAGACAAATGTAGATTTTTTTTAAGTTGCATTAAGTTTTGTGCCATTAAAAAAAACAAAAAACAAAACAAAACAAAACAGACAAAATTTTCTGCAATTTGTATTGATTAACCCAATGAGTGTTTATTTTATTTTATTTTATTTTAAATGTCATTATTTTTATTTGTTTGCTTTTGCTTATGTATGTATGTATTTATTTATTTTAATGTATTCTGCTTGTATTGATGTATTTATTGTGGATGTTCTTAACAAAGAAATGCCCTTTTTTTACGTGAAGTGGAAAAAAATTCCACTCTGAGCTACAGTTTGTGCGTTAGTGGTGGGTATTTCTTTTCTTTTTCTGTGGGTTTCATCAAGCCACTATTAATTCATTTACTCAACCGATTTTTTTCAAAAAATTATGATTCATTCAGGAACGCCACGCCACTGTAGTGATGAGAAAATCTGGCTTAATTCCACGACTCGGTTCTTCTGAACAGTTAAGAAAAAAAAAAGGTTAAAAAAGAGTCAAGGATTCTTTTACGCTGTGAAGTATGCTAATTATATGTACAAAACATCTATAGTCAACATCTTATCTCTCACATTATACGATTTGCTTCATGCCAGTGATCCTCAAATCTGGCTCACGAGATCCACTTTCCTACAGAGTTTAGCTCCAATCCTGATCAAACTCACCTATCTGTGATTTTATAGTGATCCTGAAGACATTGATTAGCATGCTCAGGTGTGTTTGATTAGGGTTAGAGCTAAACTCTGCCAGATTTGAGTATCCCTGCTTTATGCAGATGTTTTGATAGACCATGCATAAATAAGTATAAAATGATATAAAATAAATGTAATAGATGTAAATGTAACAGCTTATTTTTTATTTTTTATTTTTTTTAATTTTAGAATTATGCATGACGTGAGCTTGACGATATAAACACTTTTAGCACACCTTGACCAATCAAAAATGAGACCCAGAACTAACTGTTGTATTACTAATTACACATCAAACTAGACCATATTGTATGAGGTTGTATTATATGCATGCATAGAAAGGAGACTGTAGGCTACTGTAAGGTTCTATAATAGGCCTTGCAAATCTGGTCAGCGTTGGTTGCAGTTAGGTTAGTTTTGTGTAGTACGGTGAAACCTTTTTATGTAACACACTAATTGTTTTTTTTTCTTTTTTTCTTTTTGTCTTTTAGAGAAGCGAGGAGTGTGGAGGCTGTCTGTCTGTATCAGTGAAAAAAACCTGTAAACTTGTGGTTGTGAAATGAGTCCTACACTTTGCTGGCATAAATTTGGTAAGTTCTCTAAAGAAATGTTGGGCTGATCCAGTATTCCCATGGGAAGCCCAAACTTTATTCTTACAAACTTCACAAGTAGAAATCGGTTGACAGTAAACAAAATTAGCATGAGATGTGTGTCGTAGGAGGAAATGAAAATGCAATAACACTAAGTATCTGAAATCTAAAACCATCTTGTTTCTGGGCAGTGTGCATGAAATGTCCAAAATGTTCTATCCAAGATCTTGAGTCTCATGGTCAACCTCTTTCCACTGTCCTTTTTTATTTACAGTAGATCAGAGGAGTCCAATCCTGCTCCCGGAGAGCCAACATCCTGCATATTTTGGTTCCAACCAGCCAAAAACACACTTGCTTGGAAGTTTAAACTAATCCTGAAGACCTTTATTAGCTGGTTTAATTGTGTTTAATTAGGATTGGAGTTAAAATCTACAGGACAGTGGACCTCCAGGAGCAGGTTGTACATTAAAATTCAGGGATGCATATGGAATCTGCCACTGGCTGCAATGGTCAGTCATCTCAACAGTACTTTTGACCTGAATAACAGCCGTAAACTGTAATCAAAGCTGAATGAATACAGGGAGACTCCAAAGGGTGAGTTACCCCTCGAGTGTGCTTCCCCTCATTTAGTGTGATATTCCTTAATTAACAGGAAAAATCTGCAGATACTCTGGTTTTAATGGACTCAATACCCAGATCTCATCTCCCACATCCAACACAGATCCAAAAAACTGATAGTAAGCCGCGTTTTCTGCTTTCCTCAGTTTTCTTTTTTTCAGTGTAGAATCAGTTTGCCCAAGGAACTCAAGTCTTTTCCTCATTACTAACAGGCTTCTTCTGGTTTGTGTTTGAGTGTATATGGCCTGTATTCTGGGCTCTAACCAGCACAGACTGATTCCCCAGTGGGCTGTCTGTCTGAGAATGCACATTCAGGGTCATGAAGAGCTGTAAAATTGACCGAAAATGTGACTGGAGTGATTTTGTTAGTTCCCATGTTTATTAAGATCTGTTTGTACAGAAGTAGTACTGAGGATGTGTGTAATGTTTATTGAATAAAACAATGCTAATCAATTATACAGGAAATATGAGCATACGGTATATCTGGGATAATTATAAAAGATATTGATTCGAATTTACTGCAAAACATAACATAACTAGATATCAGCAAGCATGTATTGCACTGAATTTAAAAGATGACCAGTATGTTACTTTTTGTTCTTTATCTGTCTTTTCGCTCTCCCTCTTTTTCTTCAGGATAAAAAAAATCACTGAAATTTCCTCCATTCACTTTCCTGCAATCACAAAATCACATGTTCTTCTCATTTTCCTAACCAAAAGGGAACACTTTTTATGTCTTCTACATGGGTAACAAATGAACAAACAAAACAGGGATTTTACTTTTTTTAAGGGCTGTCAAAATAAACATGTTAATGTGCAGTATTAATTAGTTCTTGCTTTCTAAAGACTTGTCAGAAATCATGAGATTAATCACAATTATTTTATACTGCTGAAAACCATATGCTGGTAACTTGATAATATGAATATTTTCTAACATTTAAAAAAATTAATTTTAGCTTTATAGTAAAATAACAATATAATACAGCGCCATTATAAAAATAACATTTTACATTTTAATATTGTATATTAGTAGAATATATATTAATATAGTGCTGTCAAACGAATCACGTCCAAAATAAAAGTTTTTGTTTACATAATATATGAGTGTGTACTGTGTATATTTATTATGTATATATAAATACACACACATGCATGTATATATTTAAGAAAAATGTTATGTTTGTGTTTTAAATATATTTATATATATAATATAAATTACATCAATGAAAATACGTGTAAATATTTTTTGAAATATATATTGTATGTGTGTGTATTTATATATAAATAATAAATACAGTATATTATATAAATAAAAACTTTTATTTTGGATGCGATTAATCGCGATTAATCATTTGACAGCACTATAATAAATATAATAAAATAAATTTATATCAATTTAATATAATGAATACATTTTAAAATACAATTAATTATATTATTCTATTCATACATTTATGGTGTTTTAGGAAGGGAATCATCCTTGGCATCAAAATATGAAAACCTTGGCATTAAAGAACAATAAGAAATAATAGATTGTAAAAGTTTTGTTTGAGTTCAGCTCTAAATTAAAGCTTCAAGGTCATATCCCACACATATTTTCAAGTGGGCACTCAAAAAGGATTGAGAAATATACTGTATGTATGTTCTTAAGTTCATACTCAACAGCAAGTTTTGTCTTTTCATTTCATCTCATTGAAAAAAAACATTAGTGACGTTTATGGGATTAAAGTCATGGAGAAGCTTTTGTATTTATTATACTATGTGTTGAAACATATTAGCATTTAGTTGAAGAATTACTCTTACTCTTGTATACTGTCTCTTGCAACCTGGATACTTGCTATTCATTCAAATGGATACAGTACTGTCTGTAACCTTCCTTCTGCACAGTGAATGTCATGAACTTTCCTCTCCCTACTTCTACCTGCTATGTCATAGCCAATGAAGCCGCTCATTTAGGCTAGTGATGGAAAGCGACACAAACAACACAACCGTCAACCGCTGAGGTTTCAGACCAGCAGCCCACAGTGGAACCGAGTCCCATGAAACTCACTTTGCAAATCCAGAATTATTAGTACCTGGCCACAACATATCGTTGCGGTGGAGAGACGGGACCATGCTTTGCTATTACTCATCGGCATCTCGGATATCGTTTGGACGATGCAAAGTAGAGAGCCTGCAGATCAATGCGGCCCTCCGCAAACACCATTAGTACACAACAGCGCATGATCAGTTTACTGAACAAAAAACATTGTGCGACGTCCCTGCACTCAGCATCCCTTTACTGGAAACAATTGATGCCTTGTTGCAGTGAAATTAATCCTCCGAATTCATTAGCCGAATCAGATATTCAATCGACGCGACCCAAAATAATTATGTGGCGGAAAACGAATGACAAACGACTCCTCTGCCTGAGCTTTCCATTCGCTAGACAAGACTGCCTTATTTCAAACGTGGAAAATATGATACTGGCCAACCTCATCATAACAAAACACCAGCCACATCTGAATCTAATTTATCTCTCATTTTAGATTTGTCAGTGTCTTCCTTTCTTTCCAAGGCTCCAGAGAGAGGAAATGAGACGTGAAAGGTGCCAGCGTGATTGGCTGTTTGGGTATCTGTCTGCGATATTGCCATCTACAGAGCAGTTATTAATCCCTCAACGATATTCTTGTATGTTACGCTTACTAATTGGGAGGTGAGAGAGACAAAACGAGCAAAATTTCGAACTGCACTCTGTGGATGTTCACTTTCTGCACAAATATATCGAGTTGCTTTCTCTCCAAACATGATCGACATGTTGGGACTCCAGTCCGCTGTGAAGAAAAAGCTCTCCACACATGATCGACACAGTGAAACTCAAGTCTCTCTCGTTGAAAATACGATCCAGAGGGTAAATTGCCAACAATTAAACAACGGCCCTCTATGGAGAGGGTGAGAAGCGAACACGGAGCTCTTTCACGCTGTCTGAAGAAAGTGTGGCCCAAATGCATCTAATTAATGGGCTTCTTATGAACCATGTACAAAAACACCTCTTTAAAATGTGCATTATTTTAGGCAACATAAATTGGCTAGAAGTTCTGTGTCTCCAGAATGAGCACCGCACAGTCAATTAGTTTAAAATCCCCCTGCACTCCAGAATAGGTCTGCGTGAACTTTTGAGGAATCGGAGCCGTTGGAAATAAATGACGCTGCAGTTATCCCAGACACTGCGAGATGTACAGCAAATCCTCTTTGGGGATGAAGGTGATGCAATGACTGATGCAATCGCAAATATTTCCAAGCCATATTCAATTGACGATTAACGTCGTTTTGAACCAAACTGGCTTTCCATTCAAATCAGTGGCGTGCTAGAAAATCTCAGAATCATCAAACAGTTTTTGGCACAATGCGTTCTGATGAAGGAGAGGCATGTCTAGTCTGTATCTGTCATATTGGATGGTAGATTGTAAATGAACCCAGCTGACATGTGGTGTTATGAAATGAGGTTATTTATCGCACATCCTTTATCTTGTGCCAGCCGCATCCCACACTAAGCCACGGCACAGCTGTTCTTCACCATTTCACGCCTTTTTGCTAATTGCACAAGCACACTAATGATGACCTATTTCCATGGGTAATTTTAATCCCACAGAAACAATGTGTGGCTTCATAATATTATCAGGAAATGAGAGGGTATTCAGAGGAAAGGGGTTTGTTCGAAAAATCCCTCAATATTATCTTTTCAAATGTTAAAAAGCGTATTTTAGCCTATATTCAGTAATTCTTCATGTCTCGTGGTTCAGGATGATTTGAAATGTTCTGTTATTTTTCGAACTCTAGCTCTCTTCGTTTCCAAATGATCTGACTGTGACCCTGACCCACGAGAGGAAATGAGATTGTTCCCCTCTTGTTTCTGTAGATCAGAGTGTGTTGAGAAAGATCAATGGTCATCAGCTTTCCATAATGAGGTAGCTGATGTGACACAGATGGTGGTCAATTTCTATTTACTGATGATTTTGGACCCCCACTTCCCCTTTTCCCTCTATCAAACAATTGTTAATCAGGAAAGGCTTAGATAACACCTCTTTAAAAGCATGTACAAAGAGAAAAGAAATACTGCACAGTAGCAGAGCACTATTAGTATTATAGTCAGAGGGATCATGCTGTTATCTACCAAGTCAGGTTTTTGATCAAATATAAAATATTTGATAATGAAGCACAATTATTATTATTATTATTATTATTTTTTGGTTCAAAAGTTTTGCAGTCAGTAAGATTGCTTTTCTTTTCTTTTCTTTTTGAACAAATTTTATTCAGCAAGTGATAGTACAGTATATACTATCATATATAAATATATATATTTTTTAAGTAAATGCTGTTCTTTTGAGCTTTTTATTTATCAAAGAATTCTAAAAAAAATATCATGTTTCCACAAAATGTTAAGCAGCACAAATATTTTCAATGTTGATAAGAAATGGAGCTTTTGCACCAAATCAGCATATTAGAATGATTTCTAAAGGATCTTTTGACACTAAAGTCTTGAGTAATGCCTGCAAAAAATTCAGCTTTGCCATCACAGGAACAAATTACATTTTAAAATTACACAATGGCTTAAATACCATCTAGTCTCCTGCTTTCACATCAGTGAGAAAAAAAAATGTTGCCATAAATTCTTGGCTGTTTTACAACATGCATTGTTTCTGTGACTGAACAAATTGCATCATATGAGGCAGTGTTAAATTTCTGAATGTTTATCTGTTGCTGAGCATCTAGATGTAAAATTCTATCAATGCATTGTTGCACACATTACACAATTAACCCCACAAAAGTGCATGCTAACTCCCCTTCTAAATTATGTAAGTGTGAAATGTTAAAGTCTGCATGAACAGGAAGTTGCTTGACTTCTGTATTGGGACATATTTCTGTTTAAAACTGAAATATTGAAATATTGAATAGGTGGGGTTTTATTTTAGCACTCCTCCTCCATCTCTCATTCGTAACAAATTAATGATTGGAGGGGAGTCTGTCCAAGATGTCAAACGGACGTCATCAGAGACGGAATGCCATTCTAGAGTAGAAGCAAATTTTCAGATTTTGATTAAAGATTAACCAAGACAAACAATTTTTTTCTGTGTATTAACTTAACACTGATTAATTATTCACCTCAGGCTTAGCAATGTGTGCTAACAAAGTAAATGATATACATTTTGAATTTATATGGACTTTAAAGTCTTTCCTTTATGCTCAGGTAATTCTCATTTACAGATATGCTATCCACAGTAAGTAATTACACAAAAAAGTATCATGTGACATCAAAATAGGTTTTAGTTATTGCTTAGATTTCAAGTTTGAAGTTTCTGTGTAGTGCCTTAAAGGGATAGTACACCAAAATAAATACATAAATAAAATATTTTATTTACTCATCCTAATGTTGTTTCAAATCTAAAAGAACCTAAAACATAAAAGAAGATATTTTGAAGAATGTTGATAACCAAACCATTTTGGTTTCTATTGACTTTCATTGTATGGACAAAAAATACAATGGAAGTCAATGGGAATCGAAATGATCTGGACTGTCCCTTTAAGCAGCTACCCACGATTCATATGTCTCATGCAATCATCTAGAATCTGTGTCAATAGTAAATGTATCGCATTGTTGTTCATACTCATCTTAAATACTGTTTATGTGAAAAGTGGGGGCACTAACATCAAGTGAATGCCAGCTTGCAAAACCTGAGTCATAAAGTACACCAACTGTTTATTATTTCACCAAAGCCTATAATTTGTGGAACAGAAATGACCACATTTCCACCCAAATTCTCCACATCACATGGCATCATGTCCAGTGTGAGGTCAGGGGCCATAAATATTTCAGAGAGGTTGTTTGGGCCCGGTGACAGGGCCAGCAGCCCACACTCGCCTCACCGCCTGAATTAAAGATGTGTTCTGTTCAAACGCTGTGACTGCCTCAGATTAGCCACAAACAGTAATCTGTCACTTAGCTGCAGCCTGGCTGGCCGTTTGAACTGATGTAAACTGGCCCTGTCTTGATGCTCCACCGGCCAGTGTAATGGGGATTCATTGATCCACTGGTCTCTCGCTGATTGAGTTAGATAATTAAAAAGCCTTGTATCTGTTCCATTAAGGATTGTTTGTGTAGCTCTTTCATGTGCCTTGTACTTATTCCTCTGTTGGAAAGCAAAAGCTTTGAGGATCCCGTGAGCTTTTGTCTTTTTTGTCCCCTTTCTCTCTTTTTCAAGCATTTAATAAAATGATTTTGCTTTTAAAGGACAATGATTTGTTGATTAAACAGCTTTAAATGTAAACTATAAATCTACTACTATAAACTACTATAAATTTGAGTGTAAGAAAAATAGAAAAAGCTTTTATTTGCTCAAATCTTGAATAAGTTGATAAAACATCTATTGATCACAAGTACAAGTAGAAAAGGATGCAATGAGCTAGAGAAATTAAATAGATTCTGGGCATCGCTCTGAAAAGACAGTTTAGAACAGAGACTTCTTGAGTGTGTGAACAGGAGTGTGTGGGCTGAGATGTGGCACTTGTTTACTTAAGCTGTCCTTTTTATTGCAAAAACCATTGAAATAAATTACTTCAGTGGCACAACTTGCCCTGTATTAAGGATTGTAGAATCATTGCAAAATATTTGCATGATTTAAATGTCAGCATATTAATAAATTATAAATTATAATACATTTAATACAATAAGAATATATAATACATTTACTCACCCTCATTCTAAAGAAAACAAAAGAAGATATTTTGAAGAAAATTGGTAACAAAATTAGTTTTGGTTGCAATTGACTTGCAATGTATGGGGAAAAAAATAAAACACACTAAGACATGTCTCAAAATAATTTATTTTTATTTGTCACAGAAAAAAATGATTACAGAATTTAGATTTTTGAGTCTTAATATCAACATTTTTTTTTTCTTAATAAAAACATTTCTGATAGAAAAAAACAACACTTTATTTGTTGGCATGTTTAAGGCATTATTACAATCATCAAATCGAAATAGGAACATGAAATGTTGCTATCTTTCACAGTTTTTTTTCACACATTTTCACAATTTCCTCTCAGTATCTTAATAAAACCAATGTACTAGTATTTTTTGACCTATACTGGATGCAAAGTTTACTATCAGTATTAGTCAAGTCACACATAACTTACCTTAAAGCTACTGTACAACGTTAGTGCTTTGAGGTAAAAATACATGAACGATTTACTGAACACAATATAGATATATTTGGACCAGGATAAATATCAATAATTTAAAAAATATATGGCCTCTTCCTAAATACAACAATTGTACACTGGTTCCTAGATTAAGACACACATCTTATCTTGTGTGAGAGGCAAATTTTTTGGAGGCGCTGATCAAAATTGATGACGAGAGTGGGTTTATGGGGCTGGATGCTGCATTTCTCAGCAGCGTCGGTCCTCTTGTCCTCTGCTGTCACCGTTAGCCGTGTGGGCCCTTCCTCCTCCTCCTCCTCCTCTTCGACGGCGGTGATGGCGTCTCTGTCTGTGGCGGGGCTGAAAATAGCAGAGCGGCTCTCATTAACAGATTAGGTGTTGCAAGGAATCCGTGCGGTCAGAGCTCCAAGGCTTGATATTGTTCCTCCAGGATAGCAATTATGGCTGATTGACACGTTGGCACGCGGGGGAGAGGCCGGAAGACAGTTCTGGGATGAAGGACAAAATGCTCTTCCTCATGGGCTCAGACCAGTGCAGTTGTGGCATCCTGGCCCACCATGCCTCGCCAATCCAATCACAGCAATTTGTATCAAACAGTGCAGATGTACAGGAAGTGTGAGGAGGTAGTTTATTTGTCCCTGGAACACACTCTCGCACATATATTCTGCAACACAAACACACTCGCACAGTTCCTGCAATTTGTTGAGCATGAGGTTCTGCATTAATAATAGATGAACTTTGTGTCATTGTCAGTGGTAGTGGAATGATGAACATGATAGCCTGATGTCAGCTCCTGACTGTATTACTCACTCAGGGTTTGCTGTTTGCAGTTCCAGGAAGCCACAAATTAAACTCTGTCCAGACACTGATAACCTATGTGTCTCTCCACGTCCCTCACCTCTCTGTCAGGGCAGGATAATGATGCCTTTTACAGTCTCACCTGTATGAGGCAGGATTTTACTTATCAGTGGACGACTGGAAGAGTCATCATTGTAACAGCTCAGGTCACACTCTGAAACTTGGAAATAACAACTCGAAAATGTTCACGTCTGTGTCTCTGAGAGCGGGAAAGTATAAGGCTTGAAATATACTCTTCAAGAGTAATGTGAACACAGAGCTTGAATTCGTATTTTCATAATGCAAGAATTGCATTAGTGTAGCTTTCTGCCTCTGTGCTCAGCTTTCTCTTTAAGGTGAGCTGCTGTCATGGCAAAGCAACAGTTCTGAACAAATCAACTATGGGAACTTTTGGCTCTTTAGACTTTTTGAAAATTATTATTTTTTATCACTATTTAATTTATCCACTAACAGTGTCTAATAGCGTATATGTAAATATGTATATAAGTGAATTTAATTGAGATAAATAATGACTGTCTCCTAAATACAGTCTCCTGTAATTTTTTATTTTTTTGTTTCTGTTTTGAAGAATATTGCAACACTGACAGTTTTTTTTCTGTTTATTACTGTAAAACAGCTTTCAAGAGTATGTATTGTATAAAGCACTATATAAATATACTCTATGTGACTTGACTTGATATATATACATCACAGGTGATTTTCTTTGTCTTTTATTCCATATTGTAGTGTCTATTGTGGTGGACATGAAATTCTTGTAATAAAATGGTTGATATTTTTTCTTGCTATTTCACATTTTAGCATTGTATATATCTTAAATACATACTAGTATTTTTAAGACAATAATACAATAATGTTTTGTAATACTATATATATACACACACACACACACACACACACACACACATATATATATATATATATATATATATATATATTAGTACTGTGTATTTTGATTATGTATATATATAAATACAAACATATGCATGTATATATTTAAGAAAAATATGTTGTTTATATATTAAATATATTTAGATATAATATAAAATATAATAATATGAATATATAAATGTATAAACGTAAATATTTTCAAAATATATACTGTATGTATGTGTTTTTGTATATACATAATAAATATACACAGTACACATACATATATAATGTAAGCAAAAACTTTTGATTTGGATGCGATTAATCGCGATTAATCATTTGACAGTACTAATATATATATTAATTTAAATAAAATAATTGTAAAACTTTAGAATAATTAGGCTAAATTTGCTTGATTGTAAATGCAACACTAATAATGGTTAATAATTGAAAATACGCCTATGGAAACACTTCAATTTAGTAAAAACTCCCATATATTGCAAAAAAGTTTTTACACTGGCATGAGGTGGTTTTTCAGGCAATTCGAAAAGGAATATATTGCAAAACTGCAATGGGAAAGTTTTTTTGCATTTACAGTACAGGTCACGTGGCGTACTTAAAATTCACATGATCATTCTTTAATGTACTAAAACCTCTAAGAAACACCTCATATGTGGCCGCTCTCAAGTATAAGAGGCTTTCCTTGCCATTAATGCTTGGATGGACTGGACCCCTTATTTACAAAGCACATGTCTGCGGCACATTACGGCTCAGACACGGCCACTCTAGTCAGTGCTTGTGTTTATACCAGCTGCGCCACAGCATATAAGAATCCAAGAAGCGGCTATCTATGCTGCTTTGCTAAAGATACACGCATATGTCTCCTTTGATTAAAAATAATGGGTAGTGCCATGACTCATCACAAGAGGAAAAAAGTTTTAGTCGCATAACATCAGTTAATGGAAACGCCGCCATTTCGCAATAGTTTTTAATCGACATTTATAAAGTATCACAAAAGTTTTGCACAAATCTGTAATGGAAATGCATCAACTGCCAGTGTTGGTTCCATGGTAAACAAGTATACTAAAAAACAAAAAAACCCTAACTGGGCTAAAAAATTTTGATGTGGTGGAAATGATGCCACAACTGTAGAATTTAACCACAGTTAAAGGGAAAGGAAAATTAACTAACTAACTAACTAACTAACTACCTAACTAACTAACTAACTAAATAAATATTGACATTGTTTACTCTTATTAAACTTTTTTGTTTCATCATTGTTTGAAACTTGTAAAAAAATTATTTTCATAGCTTATAGGCCCGTTCACACCAAGAACAATAACTATAAAGATAAGTGTGAAGATAACTAGCGTCCACACCAGTGGACAATATCGTCTGTTTATTCTCAGCGCATGTATACCTCTTTAAATTCTTGAGCTTGTGACAGCAGGATTGATTATGATTGGCTGTCCATATTTTTAGCATTCATCAGCTGGAAAAAAACATTCTGAAAGTGATTCCAACAATATCGTTTCTCTGGGCCTTTATCATTATAATTGTGGTTTGGACTCTGCTATTCTTTAATATTGAGAATGATATTCACAACTATATCTTTATCGTTATCTTTATAGTTATCGTTCCTGGTGTGAACGGGCCTTTAGTTTAAAAATGTAGGATATACATTAAAGACCTTTGAAAAATAATTAAGAGTAAATTACTTCATGTTTTCAAGTCAGTTTAAATGTGAACAAAATTGTGAGATAAATATATATAAAAAGATTGTAATGAAATAAAAGTCCAAAGAAACCCAAACATGTTCTACCTAAATAGTAACATCTAGTTCAATGTTATACATTTAAAGATAACTCAGTTGCCTCCTTGAGCGCTCAGGTTCACCATAGTAATGCAAGAGTGTGTGTTAAGTATGTACAGTGGGACCCTTGCGTTGGTCAGGCATTCGTGTCTGTGTACGTGCGCTAGCGTAGAGTAGGTTTCCTGGCGGATATGTTTGCACATGCGATCCGTATCAAACCTGAATCCCTTACGGCAGGGAATTATGAATCTCCTTGCAATGTTGTAGCGGCAGGTCTCATTTGGTCTTGTGCTTAATTAGTGCCTCAGTCTTTCTCTCCTGTTGTTGCCAGGGTGGCACCTGAGAAAAGAGAAGAGAAGAGAGACCTTGTGCCGTAATTATTGCCCCAGCCCTCCCCTTTTGATCAGGGCCGGCTCGCTCTCTCTGGGGCTTCACTACATGGCTGCTAATCAAATAAATGTGCCCTTTAAATGAATGTTGTGTGTGATTCCTCCCCTTGCCCTTCCCTAGCTGTTTTAAAAGAGAAACATTGTGAGGTCCCTGCAGTTGCCCTGACTCCATGTCTTTTAAAGCTAGATGTTTGATGTTCATTCAGATTTTTTTTCGCTCCCTGATCTTTTTCGTGGATTTCAAAGAAAAAAAGATACCTCTGAGTTTCAAAACATCAAAAAAAATCCATCAGCAGAATCAAGGGAATTTTTGATTATTTAACTCCAAAGTCTTCAAGTCTTCACTTGCATATGAAGAACATTTTCACTAAGTTAGGGTTCTAATCAGGAGATTCTCTGAAGGAGGCAAAAACTTTGGTATGTTTTCTAAGTATCCTGTATTAATGATACATATTTCATCATGCTACATGCCAGCGCTCCAAATCACCTCGGTCATTTTTATTAGAAGACCGCAAGAAGAGACTAAAAGACTAAAAGAGTTAAAAAAGAGTTAGAAGACTAAAGAGTTTCTCATAAGACTTCTGCAGGTATTTTGCTGAAAGTTAATGTGAAACTGGGGCCGTTTTAAAGTCGGCATAAAATTAAATTTAAGAAAGAAAGGTACAAAAGCTGTCCTGGGGTGTTACCTTTTCAAAAGGTATACTGATATGTACCATTTGCTACTATGTACACTTAAGGTAATAATATGTGCCTATGGAACACGCACTCTGTACACTTTCAAAAATGCATGGGTTAAAAACAACCCAGTGCTGGGTAAATATTGGACAGAACACATGCTGGGGTTATTGTGACCCAGCAGGTTGGGCTAATGTTTTTACCCAACATGCTGGGTTGTTTTATTTAAGTCATTTTGAGCTCAACCCAGTGGTTAGGTTGAAAAAAATTAACACAGCATTAAAAATGACCCGGCAAATAAGTTATAGAAAAACTACCCAGCACCTGGGTAAAAAACATTAAAAACAACCCAATAAAACAACCCAACAGGCTGAACACAGCATTTGGGTTAAAAAAATAACTCAGCATTTTTTAGAGCGTTTTGAAAAGATACCGCTTAGATGACAACTTTGTAGCTTTTAGTGAATAATTCATCATTTTAATTTTTAAAAATGTTTTAACCTTGTAATTTTTAATCAAAATTTCGTAACTGGACCTTCCTGTGACAATGATAGACTTCTCTTTTGTTATGTGTGCACGATTTCTCCAATCATTTAGTCCTCTTAAACTCCACCCCTACACATTCATCTGCTTTTTTATTTGAGTGTATTGCAAACATCTACTCAAATCAAAAACTGAAGCATAAAACCTTGTCCCCACCCTACTTTTCTGTTTCGAAATTCTGTTACACTTTGATGTACGTCACAATACAGAAGAAAAGCTGCTACTCGAGTTTCATTGTGACTTTAAAGCAGCTCATCTTACAGTACAGACTGCTACGCTTAGAGGACAAAAGGTGGACACTGAAAGTGATCGCTCAAAAAGAGTTGAGCTTTACTGTTTTGCCAATGTTTTAGCAGATATAGCATACCCATTGTGGTTTGGAGGGATAGGAAGCAAGATACCACCTCACTTTACGGAAATCAAGCAGATGCACAGTTTCAGCTCTCAAGCTGTTTTTGAGTACAGCTCAAAAAGCTGTGATTTGTAAAAATGGGAAGCATTTGTATCAATTCAGTGTGTGGCTTCTCTTAAATATCTCCAAAGGCTGAAAAATTGTGACCACCCCTAGTAGTTTGTTCAGCCTCAGACCTTTTCATGTATATTGCATGTAAGAGTGGCAAGACATTTCCAGAATCCCCAGAATAACAAGCTCTAGTTTATAGCTTCTACGGTATTACAGGAAGAGAGAAACAAAGTTGTGTTGACAAGGTGCCAGTCTGCTAGATAAGTGCTTCGCAAGTCTGTGAGGTTCATGGCATTAAATATTTGAAAGATTTTTTGAAGAGCTTTGTTGTCAGCCACTAGTAAAAAATAATAAAAAAGATATCATTGAACATGATTTCCTCCCCCCATAAATTATTAAACACTAAAACACATTAAAATGCAATTCATACTGACAATAACTATCATGGACTATCATGCCATAATGTGAATCAGCTATGAGCTCTGTTGTGCAATATTATTTTAGCATCATCAAATTTAACTTAACTTAAAATGTGAACTGTCATGATTTTAAATACATTTTTATTTGCTGTATTACCATGCTTTAATCAAGGGAGAGTTGTAGACTGTTTGTAGAATGCATGAAGATGTCAGAGATCATTAACAGCAGTAGAGTGAGTCAATGAGTTCATTTACCAGCAGGTGGTGCTTGCCACAATGTTCGCTGAACTCTCAGTATTCTCATCTTTTGATCATTGTGTGTCATCATCTTTTCTTTTCTTTTCTTGCCCATTTGATCACATGTTCACACTATATTATATGTCCTTGTTACAGTGTAATTACACCAATAAGTACTGAGTAATATTAATTAATAACATGCACATGGTTTAATGTTTACTTTTATTTCTATAGTAAATACATGTGTGCACTCTAACATAAAATCTTGTTCACAGAGAGGTCAAGCATTCATAGTGCTGTTCATGTTTTAAAACATTTATCTTCTATTGGCATGTTTCATATTGGGCCACATGCACCAGGAATACATTTTGGAGCAATGAAAATTAAACATCAGAATTAAACAGTAGTGATGTTTGCTCTGGGCATTGGCTTGATAATTTACTCTAAATCAATGAATGAGATTTGCACTGTGGATGCATTAGCAGCACCGTTTGAAGAATATTCCCCTTTGGAATGAATGTAAAATTTGTGACATGGTAAAATCAAGAATAATGAAATGAAATAAGTGTAAATATGTCAACTCAACAAAAACTTTTGTTGTGTTGTCTTCTCTAAAATGGTAACGTAAGTTTATGCTCGCAGTGACCTTTGAATGAACTCGCTGTTGATTTTAGCTGTCAAAGTGGCATTAGTTGTCATGCACACAGTCACTATCAGCCTCTGATGGGAAGTGGATTTCAGTGAAAGAGATGCTTCAGCTTTCTCTCTTTTGATTTATCTTTATCTTTCTCTCTTTCTGTGGCTGAAAACATTGGCTTTTTGAGAACGTCGGGTGTGAGAGATTTATTTCAACAGGGTGGGTAAAATAATCACATGACTGACTGAGGTGTACTGGTGTGTCTTGGACACACGATCACCTTTAGGGATCCGTGGTGGCTCGTATCTGATGTGTTGAAAAAGTACTGGGTGAGTTCTGGGACAAAATTTATTCTGTCTTTTATCGCTGAAATCAAACAGTGGCCTCAATGTTGATGGTACAAGGACTTTATAATCCTCTCTTTCAGATCCTTTTAAACAAGGTCTCTTTAGAAATCACCATCGGTGAATTTTAGAGATTCACTGCTTAGATGTCACTGAGATTCACTGCTTAGATAAACACTCTATGTATAAACACACACTACATACACTACAATTCTAAAGTTTGGGGTTAGTAAGATTTTTTTTCTTTAAAGAAATTAATTCTTTAATTCAGGAAGGACACCTTAAATAGATCGAAAGTGACAGTAAAGACATTTGTAATGTTACACAAACTTCTGTTTTATATAAATTCTGAACTGAAACTAAATTTCTGTTTATCAAAGAATCCTGAAAATGCAGTTTCCACAAAAATATTAATCAGCATGATTTCTGATCGATCATGTGACTGCAGTAATGGCTGCTGAAAATTCAGATTTATTCAATTAAAGGAATAAATTACATTTTAAAACATATAAAAATAGAAATAAGTTCTTTTGTTATGAACAATTTTGGGCCATTACTTTCACCTAACACAATCTTCCTTATTTGCACCTACATACCGAAAAAATATTATATTATATTATATTATATTATTTATATTTCTTTCTTTCTTTCTTTCTTTCTTTCTTTCTTATTTCTTATTATTATTATTTATTCATTTATTTATTCAGACTTTGAGCCTTTTCAGACAGAAAGTTAGTGTGTGGTTCCATGTATTGATCATTAATCTTTTGAAAATCGATAGGCATTTTTATTTTATTTTATTTTATTTTATTTTATCTTGTTTTATTTTATTTTATTTTATTTTATTTTATTTTATTTCCTGCCAATTTCTTCTTTGATAAGCTCATCCATTTTCTGGAGCACTTAACACAGTCTTTCTTATTTGTGCCTGCAAAGCAAGCCATGGCACAACTTGCGCACTACGTATGTAACAAAAACAAAAGTCTAGTTTTAACTTTGTACAACGTTTACCTTGAATGTGGCCCTTATGGTCCTTTCTAAGTAGGTTCTGTGTGTTCTTCTTCACCCATCAAGTCTGGACTGCCCTGCTGTTTTAAGTGGACACGCTGTCATATTTCTACAGGGACATGATAATCACTGATATTACTAGTGCTCTACATGACTGTAAAGGACAGACTTGCTTCTATATAAGGACTTCTCTGCTCTGCAAACCTTTTTATCTGCCTCAACGGGAGGTCAAATAATGGCCTTTGAAACAGAAATGTGTTGTGGCATTGTCTCCTTTAATCTTTTGTCTCCATTTTGATATACCATGCAAATTCTACATTTGCTAGGCTGGTAGGTGAAGATAGATAAGAACATTGTGTTCAGATGTCCACAGGTGAAGACGTGACCAAACTGTGAACTGTAAAAGAGGGCATAGTAATTGACAAACCCTGTGACAAACTGTTCATAAAGCCTGATGTAGAAAGGCAGGTTTTTTTTATTTTATAATATAAAATAAAACATATAAGGTTGGATGCCTAAGCTCTCCATCGTTCACGCCGGACAGTAGAGATCTGTTTGCTGTGTGAGCTACTGAAATAAGCCAATCAGAGCAGAGCTCAACATTATGATTCATGACCCTTCCAAATAAGGTAATAACAGACCATTTCATTCTAGGGACAAATCCTAGGGTTGTAAACGGACATGTAAAACCGTTTCTTATTTTTGCCCTTACCTAAGCCGCATACATTCTATGTAGATCTCAGAACAATTTAAAATATTGTATCAATGCATTCAATGGCATCTTTAAAGTTTTGAGCTCTATCAGCCATGTAAGCCATTATTGTCTATTGTCTGACCTCTGGAAGACAGATAGTGGAAAAAACTAATTTCATTTTCTCATTGTGAGCATCACGTCATTTGGTCTAATTTTCTGGCCTGGTAAGAGGAATGATGTCATATATTTATGAAAAATCAGACCATTTGGCCGATGCTTGCCCAAATTATGTTAATACTGATCGTTATTATCAAAGCAGAGAATTTAGAGCTGTTGTTTCCAAGAAATACTGTAGATATTTTCTATGCTACCATACAAGCTGTTGAAATTTTCATAGTGCGGACTCAGTGTCAATGTTTTCCTGTTTAGACCAAAAGACAGGAGTCCTCATTGCCTTGTTCCATCAGTTTCAGGTAGAAAAATTGTAAAAATTGCGTTAGTACAAAAACACAGCAAAGATGAACAACTTTGTCACCATGTCAGAACCCATAGAGCTAAACCAGCGCTGAAAAGAAGCTGTTTCACAGACATCTACCTCAAGAGTGTCTTTACGCCTCTAAAAGGTATGATTGCACATGACGCTCGCTTCTTACATGCATAACAGCGTCTGGTTTCATCTCAGCGTTGATCGTCAAATAACCGCCGTTCCTCAGAGTGTATGAATTCACTTTAGCCTGACAGCGATTCTGCGGCTGTTACCAAAAAGCGCTGGCCTGGGATATAATTTGATAATAAATAGACCAACAGTTTCTGCAGCATACACCTAATGGAGGCACCGGAGTGGCAGGCGCTTAGATCTGTCCTGATAGGACGATAACACAGAAAACACTTCCATTCATTTCATCACAGTCCTTTCTGTTCTCAAAGACAGAAAGGGTTGAGACTAATGACTCGTGAGCAATAAGCAAGTGTTTAAGTAAATGTACTTGCAGGGGGAAAAGCTTTTTTCCAAGTGGCATATCAATATTTTAAATAGAGTTTCTATCGCTGTCTCTACCTAACTTGATTAGCTGTGTGATGTGTTCTGACAGGCCTGTTGTTCGAAATACCCCATTAACTGTGTCTGTCAGCTTATTTTCCCTCGGTAGGCCGCGTAACACCCATATATTTCATAATTTGTTTTGCTATCAGGGCTGATTTGTAAATGCGCAAATTCTAATTAGTAGCAGCCACTGTTTCTAATTTATTAAATATTAAATGAATCCTGCGGTGGATGCTTTTCTCTTCCCAAGATGGAAGTTTATGCTATGCAAATTCTTCGGCCTTTTAGGTTGTCAGCACTTTTTAAATGCACCAAAATGCTTTTTCCTGGTTTGTTTGTTTTCCCTCTCCAGTCGTCTTCGAGTTAATATTTATTTATCTTAGATCTCCGGCTTTCTTTTTCATCCAATAAAGGCGTCACAGTCTGTTGGGCTTCAATCCTGCCGCTTTGTTGAACTTCATTAAAGCTGTCTTAATCTAAGGCCTAGTCGCTTGTTTCAGGGGACTGCATAATACATCTTCTGAAGTCACTTTGTCACTTATACATTAACAATTGTTTTGTCCATTTTTTTTCCCTCCATGGATGCCCAACCCTTCGAGATGGAGCTGATATTACATGCTCATAGTCTGTTCCAGAATAAACCACAAGCACAACCCTGTTTATTTTTAAAGCGCCATGTATAATGACCGCTAGCAATAGCGTAAAACCCAAGTCTCCCGTGCCGCATGCGATATTAATTCTATTGTTTAGTTAAGATTTTGCTCTGACCGTAGACATCGGATCGCTTTGTTTTCTCAGTGTGACAGCTGCCTGCGAACTGGACGCGATTTGAAATATGGCATTTGTATTGAATTACCAGACATTTATCGAACACCCACTTATCCCAAGTGAACTTCAGTCTAATTAAGTTTCAAGAAACACATCCATCAAGCTATTGAGGCAGTTAATTTGCCATTGCCTCCTGGATCTGTATTCCCTTCCCGAATCACTGGAATTCACATGAGCATCGTTTCAGCGATGTCATTCGCTTTTCCTTCCTACTGGGCTGCAGCTGGCATGGCCACACTTGAAGCACGCTCACCCCACATGCTATTAAAACATGCTTCCAGAAAAATCCCCCCGTTGTGGACAATTGTGAAAGAAGTCCCCCAGCACTTCCCTTTGTGTGACTGTTTCTGCTGGGGTAATTTCATTAGAGTGCTGCTGTTTGATACTATACAATGAAGTGTGAGACTGAAGGGGGAATGAGGGTATCGTGGTTTACGTTCCAAGGTCATTTCAGCCGCCAGGACAAATCAGAAGGACCTAAGCTAGTAATACAAGGAACTCCTTGTTTCTCTGAATGAACAGTACAGCTTTCTAGCTCAGTGTAGTGTACAATGAATATGGTTATATTTCATTCTTTCTTTGTCATTTATGCAACCCAGGTTCACTGAAAAAACGTACCTGTTGTAATATTGCTGCAAAATGATATTATGTTGCTTCTTGCGCATTTTGTGGCAATTTTTAAAGTGAAATGTTTGATGAGTGGCACAAGAGCAAGTTAAACTTTTCTCAGTTAAACATTTCATTGTGTTGGTTGTTGTACGTAGTTTGGATACAAAATGCCAGATGACTGGAGCTAACTTATTTTACCCAAAAGTGAAAATTATGTCATCATTTACTTAACCTAATGTCATTTCCAAACCCAAATAAGTAAAAGCCTAAATGAAAACTGCTCATCATATTAAGCAATTGTTCCTCTTCACAAGATAGGGGTTCATTTTACAACACCTTTATGAACTTTTTGGATCTTTTATGTTTTGGTTATCTGGACAGAACCCTCTCAGGTTTCATTAAAATATAATTTGTGTTTTAAAGACTTTGGAAGATCTTATGGATTTGGAAGGCCATGAGGGTGAGTAAATGATTTTTGGGTGAACTATCCCTTTAATGCTCTTTCATGTTAGAAAATAACATACCTACATTAAATGCTACCCTAAACCTAACTGATAGTGTTAACAAAATTAAATGTAAGATGAAAAATGCATTGTCAACCATCTAATTTTAGCTTACTTCTACAAGTATTAGGTGAGCTACTGAGCAATACTACATTAGAAAAGCCATAAATATGGGGATGGATATATGACGCAAACATTAAAATGTATTTGTTTAGAAGTCATGCTTTATGGTAGAAGTGTTTAGAGGTTATATTGTAGAGTTGTGCAAGGCACAATGAAAAAAAAAGTCCTTATTAATTGATGATCTGCTCCAATAATCACAATTTGTGTGCAAAAGAATAAAAGTTGTTGGTGATTTATGGGCACTAGTGATCATTTAAGCTGGAAACTACAGTGAATTGTATGTGCATATACAAGTTTTTGGAGTTGAACTGGAGTAAAAATGCAGCTAGAGGTATGTTGCATTTATTGTTTAGTTGAGCAACTGTACAGTTGTTATAACTTACAGTTAAAAATGTGGTTTTGAGTGTCTGAATGGGGCAGTTAAATGGGAACATAATTACAGTGTGCCAAATCCATGTGGCGATTGAGAAAACACTGATATTAATTATAGAAGAATGAGAAATTATGTGCCGTCTAATTGGTAATCAGTTTGTTTTGTACTTCAGGCTACTTGCATGTGAAAATGAATGATGGGATATTTAACTTAATTTATTCCAGTTTTTACAGACATTTACTGGGCAGAACACATTTACATAGTAATCAGTAAAATTACAGATTACAATCACAAATATTAAAGACAAGTAATAAATTGCTTCAACCCTTTTCTTTTCATACTGCTCATAAATTAAAGATGTACAACACACTGCTCTTGTTAGACATTATTTGAGACAATTACGTTTAACATACGAATCGAAAGTAGAGAGCACTCAAAATGAATATTACGGTTCATAAATAATGAAATAAAACCAACCAACCAAACAAACAACAACAAAAACACCAAAACTTGTTTTTGGTTCCATCTTTGGGGTATGTCAGCTAAGCAAACTGTTCGTTTCATTATTGTATATGTGTAGCTAGTCTTCTTGGCGCACTAACCGGAGTTAGCAGAGTCTTCTCTCATTAGTGCAATTATCCGTGTGAGGAAAACCTGTTTCTGTTTGCTTCTTTTACGGTCTGTCCTTTCTCTTGGCCCCTGCACGATTCTCTCTTTTCTGCATAGAGACAATACCCTCCACACTATTTGTCACAAAATCTCTCATTTGCTGGATCCTGAGGAAAGCAGATTATGCTTATTTTTCATTTGGACAGAGGGAGATGGAGCCAGGTGTTTGGCAGCAGTGGAGTGTTCAGGTGTAACCGGGCCGGCGATGGGACATGATGAGTTGGGGCTGATGAAGGATGAGGCGTAGAAGATTTCAGGGAGAGAGGCACCCTGCTGGCCGCTCCCTCAAGAGCACCCCCACTGATCAGGAAGAGGGGAAACTTTCCTTTCTAATCCGCTTGTGCCGTGATCACTTTCTGCTGCCTTAATTAGCTCGTTACGGCCTTGATGAAAATGCAAGGTTTGCAAGCGCAAGGCCTGCTGTTCTGCTAAACTCATCAAGATCACTTGTCTTGAGTCTCAAGGTGATCTTTTATCTCACTTCTACAGGTGGAACTTCTTCTTAACTCTTAAAGATCCATTCTCAGCACTTTTATAATATAAAAGTTGAGACATTTTTGTTATGGCCTAATGCAGGGGTTTCCATCTTTTTTATGTCAAAGACCCCCAAATATAATGATCTCCCTCAAGGACCACTAGTGAAATATAAAGGCAGGTATATATTTTCATGTCCAAAGACTTATGGTGTGGGAGAAAAATAAAAGTGTATTATTATAAAGAAAACATATATTCATAATTAAATAAGTGGCCTTTATGTTGTCATTGTTCTAAGGCAAATTATTAAAATTTTTACATTTTTGAATTCTTTTTTATTCAAAGCAACTTACAAAAGCGATTTGTCAAAGAGCCAACAATAACCATAATATAGGATAAGGAAATTTTAATATTTTAAAATTAATTACTTTTTATAAAGTTTATAAAAAATTTTTTTTTTATTTCAGATAAATGTTATATGTATACATCTAAAAAAAGAAAGATTTTCTATTTAAATGCGTATTTCAGTATATGCATATTTGTATATTATGCAGATATATTTCTGTTTCTACAAACTAGGACTGTCAATAGAATAAAATTACCGCAGTAAATCTAATGATGATGATGATTATTATTATTATTATTATTATTACATTTACATTTACATTTATGCATTTAGCAGACGCTTTTATCCAAAGCGACTTACATTGCATTCAAGTTACAGTTTTACATTTTTATCAGCTCTTATTAATAAATAAAAGCAATATTTAAAACAGAATAAAACCATAACATCACCAAATTCTGTAAATGTGTTAAAAAGAATTGTTTTTAATTGTTTGTTAAAAAGAACATGTTAAAAAAGAACATTTTAACTCAAGATATTAAATTAATATCTTGAGTTAAAATGTTCTTTTTTAACATGTTCTTTTTTCTATTTTCTAGCATGTTCTGATTTTCTAATATTTTGCAGACCCCCAGCATGCTCTTCATTTGACCCTGATCTAATATGTCAGTTATTAAATATTTAAAATGTCTTATTTTCCAGTAAAAATATTGAAACATTTAATCTTTAAAATATAAAAAAAACAAAAAAAAACAAATGAGCACACAAACATTAAAAAAAAATATTTTACACAACTTTGCTGTTCAAGTAAATTTACATTGTATTAAAAATTTGTTTTTTTTTTATACTAGAAAACAAGATAGAAAATAATGCATAGACCATGCATTTTTTGCATAGACCTAAATATAAAATAACTGACTACTCAGGTAGTCAGATAGTAGATCACTGGTGAAACTACTGGTGAAAATACTTGACCATGACCCAAAATTATAGGAAGTAGCACTTACAGTCAAAACCCTATTCCGTCCTTATAAACCATCACTAACTCAGAGTCTTCAATGCATGCAAACAAGACCAACAAACAGGCTAAGTTGTTCTTTTTGAAGATGGTCATTGTCCAACTCCATTCTCGCTCATTATACCACAGCTTGATGCTGAGTCATGCATGTCTAATGGGGCAGGCAGACTGCAGAGTGTCTCTGTCTTCAGCCGGTCCCTCAGACACACACCACGACAGCCTTTCCCTGGGGAGAATCACACGGAGGCAGCTAAAACATGCCTAAGCACTGTCTCCCTGTATCAGAGGAAGCGGCACGCATGACGACGCCCAGCAGAACCTAGCGAGGACCATTATTCCCAGCCTCAGAGATCCACCTGTGCCCAGCCTTGAGGGAAAAACGCTCTTCACAAAGACTTCGGTTTACGCTGGATTGAGGACTAACGGGATATGAAGGTATAAACTGCACTTGTTTGTAAAGACGGTGAAGGGGGCTTGACGCAAACACCCATAAATCTTTAGATAACGTTAACGCCATGTAAAACCTAGACACTACGTGAGCTTTCCCTCTCTCTTTGATGCCTCGAAAATGTCCTACAGTGAAATAAAATACTAGGCCTTGAGCAAACTGCTGGGACTTGTCAGTAGACTTCTCCCATGTCCTAATTACTGTCAGCAGGCTTGATGGACAGTCAAACCATCTGAAATCAAGCCTCAAGAGGACGCTGCTCAGTTAACTAATAAAGGCCTAGCGGTTAATACTCTCCTGAGAGCCCTGACAGACCTGTAAATCAGTCCTTCTACATCCTTTTATCTGTGTAGTCCACAGTCTGATCTTTACCTGGAGAAACTCCATGCACTTTGTGCTGCAGAGACCTTTAAGAGTTTCCCTGATCCAATAACTGCCATTTGTCAAATGGAAACCTCTTGGTTTGATTCCCCCCCCCCCATCCCTTATTTTCCCTCCACTGAATTCATTATAATTTCCCGGGCTCAACTAATGTGGCTTTGTCTGCACGTTCTCAGTGCAAATGCTCCTTGCATTATTGTGTAAGCATCTCGAATTGAAACATCCGCCTTGTGATCATCCCACTGCAAAACAAAGATACATTCTTCCTCATTTCCAAAACCCTCCTTCCTTTCATGGTGATGAGCTGTTTTGTAGGACTTTATAGGATGGGATATGGGCGGCTGTTTTAGAGGTATATCAAGACACTTGATTAAAATTAATTCCCCATGTTCAGTTGCAGCTTAAAGATATAAGATGGGTCGTGGAATTCTCAGGGTGGTGATGGTGGTGAGAGTGCAATATAGATTTTGTATTATTAAGGCTGTTTTTGGATGATACCAATGATTAGTTATATTTTGAATTTGATAAATGGGACCCTGGACCACAAAATCAGTCTTAAGTGTCAATTTTTCAAAATCGAGATTTATACATAATCTGAAAGCTGAATAAATAAGCTTTCCATTGATGTATGGTTTGTTAGGATCGGACAAAATTTGGCCGAGATACAACTTTTTGAAAATCTGGAATCTGAGGGTGCAAAAAAATCTAAATATTGAGAAAATCGCCTTTAAAGTTGCCCAAATGAAGTTCTTAGCAATGCATATTACTAATCAAAAATTAAGTTTTGATACATTTATGGTAAGAAATTTACAAAATATCTTCATGGAACATGATCTTTACTTAATATTCTAATGATTTTTGGCATAAAAGAAAAATCGATAATTTTGACCCATATAATGTATTTTTGGCTATTGCTACAAATATACCCCAGCGACTTAAGACTTAAGGTTTTGTGATCCAGGGTCACAAATGATATATTGTCCAGTATGTTATGAATAATCTTCTACTGGCTCTACATTTAACCTACTTACTACATAGCTCTTTACCAAATAAATTACTGTAACACTTGAGTTGAAATTATTTTGTATCTTTATACCTCCACTAGGGTAATGTTCAAAATAATCAGCCAAGAAAAAAGATGAACACTGCAACAATATTACAGTAGTAATACAATAATATAGTAGTAATAACATAGTAGCAAAAGACAGAATTGGAAGAAACAAACAAAGAAGGAAGGAAAGAAAAAACTGCTCTTTGGCAATTTTCATTACAACTGATAAACGAGGCACAAGATGATGCCAATTTCATTTTTATGAAATCTGTGGTGGGATACAATAGACTTACAGTAAAAGTAATACCAGTGTCACTTGCCGGGATGAGTGGTTGGATACACAGAGAAACTCTCAGAGTGAACATTTAGAGTGCATAAGTTGTACTTAAGAGTTTTGCAAGAACATGACCACATTTTACAAGTTGAATCTTGTACTTATGGTAACTTATGGTAATAAATTAATTTGATGGCTCTTGCAAATATGCCGTCCTTACACAAATAAGTAGGATTGGACACAATTCAAGTTTCCACCACGAAACACTGTTTCTCTGATCTTGTTCATGTTGGCTCAGGTCAGCCAATGACAGTCATCAGACGGATTTCTGATTCAAAATGATACTGCGATTGTTTTTTTGGAACAACAGAGAGCAAGCAACTTTACTGCCTCAGCAATCAACAATTTTACAGTTGTGTTGGCCTGCATTTCTATTAGCATTTATGATTTCATTGATAAAGATGTTGTGGACACATGTAAAAACTCACATGTGAAGTGAAGTGTATCTATTTGGAAAACTGAAGGGGTGAGTGTCGTTTTTGTGGTGTGCACACGGAAAGCGCGAGAAGGATTGTTGGTTGGGAAGGTATCTTATGGGGATTTAAATTCTCATTTTCTGGTGTTTGAGTTGCCAGTTTATTAAAAAGATTTTCCCAACTGTTGACACTTTCATTAATTTAGGATTTCATCTGGCCCAGTGATTCAAATGGTGCCCAAGTAAAGCATCCATCCATCCATCCATCCATCCATCCATCCATCCATTATCTATCTATCTATCTATCTATCTATCTATCTATCTATCTATCTATCTATCTATCTGTCTGTCTGTCTGTCTGTCTGTCTAATATACATTGGTTATTGGGATTGTTGGTAACTGACACTAGCATGCTCACTCTTTTCCTGCTTTAAGGAGACAGAAGATTTTATTTTTCACTACAAGCTATTTCTAAACCTGCTTTCCAACTCCAGCCACACTTGAGTTATATCAGGATCACATGCCTAATGGTTTCATTTAGTCTAAATATATAATGTATCAACGGAGCCCTCGTGCAGTTGTGAAGATTCAACTTTCTCCAGCCACTCAACATCATGGCCACATCAAGCGATTTACACTTTAGAGAAAGTGTTATACCTGTAAGTACCACTAAGAATCATTCTAAATATATCATTTCAAACAACATACTAACTCTGGGATTTGTGTCAGAGGACTGACCTATTGCCAAGTAATTGGTGACACTTTCAGTCACGTGATTCAGTAAAGGGGTAATCATAGTGGATATGGTCAGCTGTGTGTGTTGAGAGCTGTTGGCTTCAGGGTGCTCATCTTGCTGAGGCATGAGTACTGCACCAATTAGTCAGTGCCGGGAGCTGTATGGGACATATACACCTGCGCTACCTCTCTGCTTATGTGGATCCTCTGTCCTGTAGTCCATCTTGCTGATATTCCACAGTGGTATCTAAGTGAAACATATTCATTAAAATTGCACTAAGGAAGGGTTTTTGTTGTTGTTGTAAAAATGGACAGAATTGTATTATTAAAGGGGTCATATATGACGTGATTTCATGTTTTCCTTTGTCTTTGGAGTGTTACAAGCTGTCCGTGCATATATAAGATCAGTAAAAAAGTCGCAAAGATTGAAGACTCAAACCAAAAGAGATGTTCTTTATAAAAGTTAAGACTCGTCCACGCCTTCCTAAAATGCCTCATTCAAACACGCCCCCACAAATCTACATCACTGTGTGGGAATATTTGCATAACACAGCCCAAATGTATAGCCTATGCAAAGAAAGAAGGCGTTACTTTTATTCTCGTTGTAGTATTGTTGCTGCTGCCATGTCGTGGAGACGCTGTGTGATTCCAAATATGGTAAGGGGCGTAACATTTCCATCACACGCTTGAGGTATTTGGCCAATCACAACACACTTGATGGCGAAATCAAAAAGGCTGGGAAGAGAGGAGCAACAATAATGTAAGGCATGAGGAAAATAATGTGTTTTTTGAACTTTAAACCACATAAACACATTGCATTACACACCAAATACACAAAATAATGTTCTTTTTAGCAACGTTGTATGACCTCTTTAAGTAAAATGGATTGCCAGTTCACCTCGATAAGGCTACAATAGCGATTTTTATTTTGAGATTTGGTAGGGAATTTCAGTTTTACCTCATCTGTCCTTATGACTTTACATCATGTCAACAAACAGAAAAAGATAAAGTACCACTGACCATCTGATTCATCCACGAAAAAGCAGTGCCAAACCACAAATGTCCAGCTCTACAAGTAACTTGTAATATTAAGTTTTGACCACAGATGGGGATAGAGAGGCCAAAATTTGTTATGTTTAACATTTCTAAATCATTGTTCCATTAACTTCAATTAGGAATTGATTTAGTAGTAATTAATAGATAGATGTTTGTTCACAAGGAAAATGGATTAATAAACATTGTATCCAGCATCAGTATTAATACATGGGATCTGTATTTGGTCTTGATGAGGGGCACAAAAATTACCTGCAACTTTTACAAAAGTATGTGTTTAAGATTCACTCATTTTTGAACCTGTGCTTGAATGAGATAGAGGAAGTCAGATAAAGTGCTGAAGCTAAAATCAGCCTCTCGCAGCAGTGTGTTTTGGCTTTGATCAAGGCGTACCTGAACGTCAATAGATCAGCTTTAAAATAAGATGTTAATTTTCTCTCCTTTTTTTTCCTCAGGAATAGTTATTGTCTCATTTGCGCAGGGGTGTGTTCATTCTCCATTACCTCCAGCCACCAATTTGCATAATTATCATTCTGAGATGAAGCTCTTTTGACACGGGTAACGGCAAGCATCAGCAGAGCCTGGGTGAAAAGGATGTGTTTGGAGGAAAAGTTCTCAGATGTTCTTAAATTAACACCGATCAAATCTAAATCTAATTAATATGCCTTTTAGCACGGATAGCACAACCCGATGATAAATTTATACATTTTTGAAGCATTTTTACTTGCATTTAACCTTTTTTCCCTCCACATCCTTTTCAGCATTTTCACTTCATTTCTTTCGTTCCAGATTATCTGGAAATATCAAGCCAGGGGAGGTCAGAATCTGTATAACACCTTCAAGCTAAATGTCGACTTATTCTACTTAAAAGAACAGGAAAAATAATAAAATAACTGCTACAATGAAGATTAATTATATTAAAAAGCAAGAACATCTTACATTAGTGACCTTAAAACTTAAAGAAAACCTAATATTTCATTTAGACTTTTAGTAGCTGAACCTACTGGCTTTTCAGAATATATGATATTTTTATGATCATTTTAATAACGTCTCTTGTTCTAAATTTAAGCAGTATCTTTTTGATCTACAGTATCTCCATCACATCTGCTTTCTAATTTTTTGTAGCTACATCCAATAACTCCAAAATGGGATTTTCCATGATAAATTATGAAATTGTCCTGATATATGAACAGGTGATCACATATTTGGTTTTAGATATCTTAAAACACATTAATAAAATAATTTTTTAATAAAAATAATTTATTGTAAACATTTACTCCCATATTAAAGATGATAATATCTTTGCTCTTTCAGTGACAGATCAAAATTAACAAGAAAAATGCTTAAATCTTTTTCTCAATTGTGGCATCTTTGTGTTAAATGTACAAACTATGGCCAGAAGTTTCCTCTTGCCAGAGCATTTGAATTTGTGGTGAACTTCTATTTCATTATTTCCTTACACTAATTACTGTCTTTCTTCTTCTTCTTCTTCTTCTCTCTCTCTTTTCGGCTGGCCCACAGCTGCCAGTTCAGCTGTCAGTTTCACAGCCAGATGACTCAATTATATTGTGGGAGCAGCAGCTTTTCAGGGAGGAAAGTGTGATCTTCAGTGGCGGTATGGCTTTGAGACCATTTGGTAAGAAATGCTGGGGAAAATGGCCGCAGCGCATTAAAGGGCCCTTCATTAGTTGAGGTACATTAAGGCTTCTAGAGGCTCACCACTCTCCTGAGCATAGACGATAACATTTACACACACACACACACACACACACACACACACACACACACACACACACACACACACACACACAGTCTC
>JAFVLL020009884.1:0-17609 GCA_021397915.2 Tor tambroides | reverse complement strand
GCCTGATGACCAGAAGTAAAGGAAGACGATGGCCATAGAGACAAGCTCTCTCCTGTTTGTCATTGCAAATTGTTCTCCAATCAGAGCACCTCTATGTTTCTTATTCTGTACGTCTCTCGCCTTCTCTGTCTGAATCTTCTTGTTGGCATTAGAATTCCTTTCAACACTCTAATGCCCCATCAAGGATAAATGTTAATTAGATTTGTTTGTAAACTGGAACCCTTCTACACCTCACTATTTGGGAGGATTAAACGCAAGCCACTTTGACCTGTTAAATATTAACGACTGTTTCCTTGCACTTGTTTTCCCTTGTACAAGCGCCTTGAAAGATCTTTTTAGGTGAATCTCATAAAATGTTCAAACAAATTTGTATTTTGCATGAAAATGAAGCCTATTTTAAGCCTGTTTTTGCATTGTAACATTATTTTTAAGACATTTATGCCAATTAAATTCTCATTATCATAATGTATATAGATGTTTTATTTTAGCTGTTTTTTTTTCTTCTATTATTATTCTTATTGTTACCATTACCATAATGCAGTACTACAGTACAAAATATTCTAAAACAATGTTTTGTTTTTTTAAATTCAGTGTGATACAAATACTTCAATGATGTATAAATACTTCACCATTGCATTAAACTAATGAGAATGAGATTTTTTGCATTATGATAATGAGACATGGGTTTGGAGTGTGTATAATTGTCAAGAAAATAATGTCGCAATGCAAAAATCTTAATGGTCCTGAAAATAGGCTTCATTAGGTTTTCATGAGATTCACCCATATACCAGTCCAGAAACTGAAGTCATGTTATCATTAGAGAGCAAGAGAGAGAACGAGTGAAGCAAAATAAAGAAAAGGTCAGGATAAAATTTTAACATGAAACACAAAAGTACCAGATTTTTTTTTTCCTGTTTACAAGCCGCACCCAAACTCTCCCACATTTCAGCTCCCCAATGTGTTTTACTGAGCCAAAAATAAAAAGCAAAACAAAATCCATCTATAACCCCTTCGATATACCTGACTATTCATACTGCCTTTTGGAGATAAACAATGACACAAACCAAAGCTCCTTTTAGACTATTTGGTGGATTCAATCAAATAGAAATGAACAAATACATTGAGAACTGGATATACATTGAATGGATAAACTGATGAGAAATGAGAATCGAGGAGAAGAGAAGCTTTCTGTAATTTTGGTACGTACAACAAATTACTGGATAAACAATATTGCTGGTCTTGGAGCAACATTGAATCAATAAGATTTCAGGTTAAGGTTTAGGGTTTACCTATCATTTCCAGCAAATAGTAGATATATTAGATGGATATATTGTTTGTTTGACAGGAACAAAACTACATGTTGAACTAGGAGCGCCTTTCGGTTTCAGCACCATGGACAGCTCATTTGTACAAGAGCCCTGCAAAATAACAGCCTGGATCAGCCCATGATTTGTATATGAAAACCACAAGCTAACATGAAACTTGACCAAAATATAGCTCTTTCACATCACACCTGTACTGACAGCAGTTATGGAAGCGTTCACTAATTCTACAGCTGGCAAATCCCTCAAAAGACTTCACAAACCCTGTAAGCTGAAGGTTCTGCGGATGGCGGCAGGAGATGAGGAACTGAGTGGCAGCACACAGTTTACTGATTACACGACTGACAGATCTTCAGGGCAGATGTTTTCACAGCCACCCCCAGATCCGTTCAGCTGCTTTGCCACATTGCAAAAATTAATTAAAATTAAAAAACAGAGGCAGAATTTGGATGTTTCCCAGAGTGAGTCAGCTAGAGAGCGTTCTTTGTTCTGATGACTTTGAATGACAGGTGTCCAAACAATATGTGCAACCTGCTTGAGTGCAGAAACAACTGGATGGAGTTACGAATGTTTTCTAGTTGCTACTGATATAGACAACCAACTCTGGTTAGTTTGTTGCAAGGTTTTAAGATCAGTTTTAAACATGGTCAAAGCTAATGGAGGATTGCAAGAGTGACCATCCACTACAGGCATCCTTTCACATTGATTTCCTTCATAGGCATTTACAAATAAAACTTTTCAGTAGACATCTGAGCTTTGAACCACACCAACCAGCCTGAATCATAAAATAGAAACACAACTTTACTTTTGATTCAAAGCAAAGAAGTATTTGAAAAAGGCAAAGGTACAAGATGTATAACTCTTATTCCAATTTGAATTTTGTTTTAAATTCACTAAATTAAAATGAATGGAAATGCAAATAAAATTGCAATAAAAAGTGTCATTATCGAGAAAAAAAAGAAGGTTTGTCAAGACAAACTTTGAATGATGGCTTGAAAATGTTTAAAAGTTTTGTAAGCCTTACAGACAGATACACTGAAGTGTACATATATCCATTTTTGTATATATAATAAAGCTATGGTCAATTTCCAAAGTACTATAACTGGTTAACATTTCCAATTCTAGTAAAATCCACTTTATCTTCCTGTAATGTGTAGCAAATTCAACTCTCACATTCATGAATTGAAAGGGAGGTGGTTCTTACATTTTGATTTTGGCCAGCCCTGCTATAAGTCGCTGATTATTAGTATAAAAAACACTGTAAATAATCAAATGCGTATAAACATTTGAGTTGTTTGAGAGTGTAGAGACAGACTCCATTAGGTCAGTACTGTTGAATCACATTGACTTGTGGCTTAGACAGAGGCATATACCAACAATTAACAACCTCAGAGATCATGATAGGTCTGTCTTGAAAGGTTTATATTTCAGCACTAAAATCAATTTCCCTATGGAGACAATGAATGGGATTTTTACTTCTGGAACCCTGCTGTTGTGCTCTATAAATGAAATATGATCAGATCAGCATCTCTTAAGGATGCCAATAACCCTCTACTGAAGGCAGTATAACATTTATTTCTTTATATAATGTCTGAAGGGCACTTGTTTAGCCTAGTAAAACTACTCTATATTCAAAATATAATGCTGTAAACCCAAAATTTAATAATTGGCTCCCTTTTATGAGTGTGAATTTGAGTTAAATTAGCAACACCTTACAGGAAGTTGAAGTGGAATTTACTAGTAATGGCATTTTGGAAATTTTAGAGATTTTGACCGGCAATAGGTTTTTGGAAATGGCCCATAAATCAACATATTCTCTTAAGTATCTCTTGAGGATGTCAATAGCTCTCTACTGACAGCAATATAGCATTTTTCTCAAATAAATAATACAATACATACATATACATACATAAATATTATATTTTGGATGTATCTGTGTCAAAAACAATTTAAAAATGGCTTGCATTTTTTTTCCAGAAATAAGATAAACTCACAAGCAAGCTTTGAATTCACAGGAAAACTATGTTAAATGAATGTTAAATTTAGATATTACATGTGACATCTCATAAATAATCAGTGACTAATAAAGCTAAGACATGAACATGATCACACTGCATTCACATAAGTGATCTAAATCACATACAGAACCTTGAAAACACAACCATCCTGGGCTTTAGATCAACATCTTTCTCTCAAGGCAACATCCACAAAAAGAAAAAACAAACTTTTTCATTAGTGTTTGTTTCTATTTCTGCCCTCTGGACTTTTACGGCCTTGCTAAGGTCAGTTTTCCGTAACAGTTTTGGCAATTTATTCATTTGGGGATTCATTTCCTCTGAATCTTTGTGTGTTTACAGTTATTCATTAATAACTTTCTCTTTCGCTGTCTCTCTCTCTCATGAATTATTGCATGCACAGACAGTGAGCAACCTGAACACTGTCTACCCATATCAGAAATGAAACAGTGCAGTTTGCTGAAATTGCCCCTGATTTATGTGCACCGTACGTCAAAGTCAAGGATGAAGTTTTTCTGTCACAAGTCCAAGTCAATTCTCAAATTCTTTTTGGCAATAGTTTTTTTTTTTTTTTTCCAGCTGGCAAGGAAGGGATGCGCACCTAAAAATTCATTAATTGGACAACTTTTAGGCAAGTTTTTTTCTTTTCCTTGTTGTAAATGTCAATTGATAAATTTCCTCTGTTTTTTTTTTCTTTTTCCTATCATAAATTAACAGGTAACTAAAGTAAAAGGGATATTTTTTCTCATACTAAACTTCTCGATGGAATCATGTTGAAGTGCTGCTGAGTGCATAGGAGCAAACACAATCTCACAAGGAAAAACTACACAGTGCACAGAAAACATCTTTTTACATATATAGAAAATATTTCTCCTTGTGTACCTAAAGACTATGATGTTCACAAGTTCAAAATAATCCGAAAAAGTCAATTTATTTCACCTGGAGTTTCTATCTCTGCTGTCAAGCTCCAAAAAGCACAAAAATAAATAAATAAATGAAAAAAGCAACAAAGCTTCAAAAGACTTGGAATATAGCACACATAGCAGGACTACTTTTATGGTGATTTTCTGTCCTTTTTGGAGCTTGAGACTTGATCGCTATGAACTATTGCTGTATAAAAACTCCCTACATGAAGATATTTAAAAAAAAAAAATACTTTTTTTTGTCACTTGAAAAATAACAGCATTCAGATTTGACATGATATCAGGGTGCGTAAATAATGACAAAAAATCCATTTTTGAACTATAAATTGAAGTAAAGCCGAAATTACAGAATATGTAATTGCTCAATATGTAAAAGTGCTCAAAGCAGAAAATTTACAAAGGATCACATGCATAGATTTATTAATAAGTTTATTTTGTTTCTACCTGTCTATCTATCCTTCTTTTGTCCTTTATGTAATTAAATGCTAAAACTCATATTCTTTTTTATCTATAATCTGCTAGTGAAAATCCCAGAAATCCCCCATCCCTTTTTCATTAGGTCCAGGACAGGGCTATAGATAGGACTTTCTTCGCTGCAGTACATGCACATATGAAAATCACATTTAAAATGCAGATTACACAGAAATGTAAATTTCTCTTCCAGGTGCACTGCTTTATTACCGGCCTGCCTGTCAAGATGACAAATGACATGATTTAGCTCTCAGTCAAACCAGTTGGTTGAAAGGGTTGAAGCATTTTAAGTTTCTGTACCCCTGAAATTTTCTCAATAAAAGAACTAAAATGCAGCAGAAACTTGCTGAATTCCAGCACAATTTACAGTAGCTAATTATCAGCAGTTTTCTAACCATTTCAATAAGCAATTCCCCTCCAGCAACTTTCTCAAGAGCACAGTAATGATTAGGTCTTTACCTACTAACAAGCATTTACTTATAGTATCTCATAATAATAGGTTTCAGTATATACATGGTATTTTTGACTCGAATGCCTATAAAACAATCATGGAACACCAAAGCATACCATATCTGTGGAAAGTGCAAGTATATATCTATTTTAATGCACAGCTCTCTTCTATATCTGGATGTTTTCTCAGCTTACTGGTACAGTATAACAAGTACTAATTGCTGCTTGTTTACTTTAACAACATTGTAACCCACAGCCCACTGACTGGAAAAAAAAGATGAGATTAAATGTTTCTCTTCAAATGTTTTACTTAAAAAAACAACTAATTATTCATAACAGGGACAATTTGACTACAGCACAAGAACATACTGCATGCATTTTTTTTTTCCAAGGCTGTCAATCTGTTAAACTATTTTAATTACATGATATGCTGACTAATTGATCAAACTAATCAAAATTAATCATATGCATCAATATTTACAAAGAAAAGCCCCAGACATTATTATGGCACATGAAAACAATAAAGAAGCCTAAGTTAAAGGTCAGAGGGTATTAATAAATGCTTTTATTTTTTAATGGGCAATTTTTAAAAAATAAATAATTGCACTAAATTAACATGTTAAATTGACAGCCCTAGTTGTTTCACTGAGTCTACAGTTGCTGCACACCCACTCGGGCCAGATTTACGCTCCAACAAGTGTTGTCACACACTAGTTATCTAAACTGCAATCACATGCAACTTTAGTGGGATGTTGCAGAATGTTGCATGAACAGTTATGTTGCACATAACAAGCTGGCGTGACATGGCATTTGAGAATCCACAAAGCAGGAAGCCTGACAGTTTTGTCTCCGTCTTGTCCATTCTGTCAGCTATGTTTCGGGATTGAGGCTCTTTAATGATATACCAGAGCTGCTGACTATAGGATGGCAGCCACTTGGTTGCTCATATTTAATTGGATCCAGAGCATTGAAATTTTTCCCTCATTTTCAAAGTGGAACAAGTTCCCTGCCCACCCCAGGATATCAATTTTATTACACATATTGGTGACAGCAGCATTGCAATATTTAAAAAAGAGAGAGAAATGTTCCTTTAAAAAAAAAAAAATCCAGAATGTTTCAAAAATAATTACAGGTCAAGAAAGTAGTTCGTTATATCAGCTGAGAACAACACCAGGATGGGAAAAATGCATATTGAACGCACTCTCGGTGGGCAACATAGCTTGTTACGCTTAATTAATTTCACCAATATTTGTCATGTGCACCCAGCCTGAAGAGTTATGAACTCATCATTTACATACTCAGAAATCATTGATCAGAACAACTGCATTGATTTGTGCCATTTATATAAGCGACGCAGCACCCACGCTCATTGACAGCAGAATCAGTCATGTCAAAGATGGCTTCATTAGTGCTACAACCATTTGCATGCTGAAGAACGATCATAATGTGATATGAAATATGAGCTAACAGAACCAACATTACAATGCACCATTGATTTCTACCCCCTACGGTAAAATCAGAGGACATTTACGAACACATTATGAACATTTTAGACCGGAGACCACAAGAAAACGCCCGCTGAACCTCCACGGCAGTCCTTGAACTCTAATCCCACATGCCCCTGATGAGGGAACACAAAAGACCCCGGAAAAGGCCACATCAATTTACGAGGACGACCCAGACTAACCTGCAAGCCAAAGGAACAACGGCTGTCTCGACTTGAAACGTGAAGACACAGAAGGAGTGCGATACGTATGGATTTTCTTTTAAAGGTAATACGACTCTCAGGGGGCCATGGTAGCTCTGGTTTGGATTTGGAGACACAAACGGTGATAATTGAAAGCGACAGCAGGTTGAGTACAATGAATGACTTGATAACAACAATCATAACCCTGTAATCATCTCAGCAAGGTACGCTCAACTTCCTAGGTAAACAAAATTACCCGACTGACACACACCATCTTGTTTCTTTGCCTGTTTTGGCCATTGATTGTGATTCACACACTGAAGCCCACAAACAGAAGAAGAGCGACAGAGCCGGGAACAGTTTGTCCTATATTTGTGCTGGAGGGAGCGACAGCGGGAGTGTCATTCGCTGATGCCTCTCTCCACGACCTCAGGGATGGCCACGGCCACTAACGGACACCCCCTGCCCCACTTTCCCCCCTCCTGATGTTCACCACGGTGTGCAGGTTTGTGAGTGATTGTAGGACTAAGCGGTTTACCTGAATCCATGTGGCTATGAGTGAACAGGACTGCTTTGTTTTCTAAATCTCGACAATAATTAAGAAGAGACTAACAATAATGGAAATTCACTTATTTTAATATAAAAATATATGAAATAACAAATAATACTGCAAGATGATGTGCTCTGCTAGTGAGTTAACCAACTACACCCCATATGAAAATAATTAGATATATACAGAACATAAGTCAAATATTACAACTTATTCTCACAAAATGATGCAAATTCACAAGTGAACTTGAACTAAGGCATGCAAGTTAAAACGTGTGAATCACATTAAATCATACTTTTTTATAACAAGCACTAACAAAAAATAACAAGCATAAAGAATTCACATCACTGCACTATCAAAAACTAAAATGTTTTTTTTTTTCAAAAACTAAAATTAGATCTCATTTAAGTCAGAGTAAAATTTTAAACATTAAATGAATATGGCATGATGAAATATCGACTAAATTTAAAGAATGGAATTTTGTCAAAAAAAAACAAAACAAAACAAAACAAAAAACACTGTATACATCAAATGGAAACAGAAAATAACTGAAATTAGATAAAATGATAAAATTATTTGTACACTATTTCATTCAATGAATTACAAGATTGTTAAATAAAAAAAGTGGCATCACCACAAGATTAATAAATAAAGCCTTTTCTCTGTTAATATATGCATTGCCAGCATTGCCAGTTGAACTGTCGTCTTCTACTATTACTTTTCACTTAAAGGTCAACTAATGTGAAATACTGTAGGATCAAAGTTTGAAATGATCAAGTTGAAGTCAACATGTTTATTCATAGTAGCAGATCACCTTCAAATAACACAGAGACAGTTAAAAAGACAACTGAGGGATTTTAGCTGTACAGAAACTCAAGAATGTTTGTTAAGTATGCACTGTGGAAGCGCACATGCATTGGCCAAGCATTAACATCTGTATGTACTTACTTGCATAGAGTATGTTTCTGGTCTTCTGTTCAATATAACATTATTCTGAATAGTGGCCTTTCATCTTATGCGACTGCCATTGTGGTTTTATACTCTGCTGCTGAGCGATTTTCTTACTTGAAATGAACAGATGTTCTGAAGCTCCTATTGTGATCATAAGAACCTAAGAAAACTAGGTAAGTGAAAATCATTTTTCAATCACCAGGCTGCTTAAAATGATTTATCAAGACATATCAAACAAAGAAACAGAGAACAATCCACCTGCAGTGAACTGTCTTTTTGAAATACAATACAATAACAGAAATGTGCACGTTTTCACATTCACCACCTATGGGGGAAGTCCTGGCCTAATGGTCAGAGAATCAGACTTGTAAGTTGAAATGTGTACTTTATAAGGAGATCTATAATGCCTAGCAAATCATCTACTATAATGTACATGTCATAGTGGTTTCGAGTAGGAAGTTTAACAGGAATGCCGTCTTAAGTCCGTTTGGACCAAATCTAAAATGGCTGCTCAGTGCATCAACAGTAAGTATGGATATATATATATATTGTTTATTAGGACTTCTGTTTGTGTGTCTCAATAAATTCAGTAGTGCACACAGCACTATCCAACCTCTGTCTGTGGAAATGATACTTTGGCATTCTCTGTGCAAAATACCACTTTTTATCAACTGGTATTGCTAACAATGGACGCATGAGTCTTGGTTTTCTGACGTTCAACTCAACTGACATCATTCCTAGCTCCAAGGTAAATGGACTGCAGCATGAGACTACTTTTTAATGACCGCCAATATAAAAAAGATGCTTTAAATATAAATAAATAAATGATTACTGCTGTTTTAAGGAGAACATTGAACAAACAAACCCATGCTGTTGGGTGAGCCAGTTTTGCAGTTTTCAGCTGACCAAGACACTTAAACAAACAGATCAATGTCTTAATAACTCCACAGAGCCAGTACAGGGGAACCAACCTACAGTTTTTTTTGCATATTAACGTGGGCTAAAAGACATTGAAAAAAAGAAAAATCACACACTTCACCTTTAACAGCTCATATACTAGTTAACAAGCTCTTATGGGCAAAATTCCCATGACTCACATAGATAAACGTCTGGAGGTGAAAACATTGCTGCAGGAATTATACAAATATTCTTGTGCAAAGCTACTCTGAATGTAGTGACCTATCTTTCCAGTCTGCTGTATCTTTGAGAATGTGTCTGTACGTGCAGTGTTGACTCAAGCAACAGGGAAAAGGAATTACAGGTTCACATCCCCTGGCAGTGTACCTTGGCCCTGTTAAGAAAGAACACGCTCCACTCCGCTTCCCATAACATCAGATCTAGGCTGCGCTGCTTTTACAGGATGTTTACTCCTCAGGGGCTCAGATTCATCCTCTTTGGGTCCAGGTCACTTCTCTTTTTTACTCTTTCTTTCTCTTTTTCTCACTCCCCCTGTCCTAACACCATGTACCATATGCATTACCGACCCGAAATGGGTTTCCATCAACATGTACAAGGGTACTTTAATGAATAGCAACGACCTCGGTTGATTAATACATAAGAGGCGTTTGGCTTTTCGCTGAGGTTAAATTAATCTTAAAACAGACTGTCGACTTAAATACAAGCTGCATTTGGTAAACTTGGTCTTGTGAAATGGCATCAGTTGTCCCTTTCTCTCTTTGTATTTGTTTTTTTTTTTTTCTCAAATAAACTAAAAGCCCAGTAAATATCTGAAACCACACTAAAAATCACTTGCGCTGCATTATACCGGACAGTGGACTCAAGATGACCCAAGTTACTCTGTAAGTGCATGCCCTATGCACAACACATTAAAGTAATGAGTGTAATCTTGCGCATGAAAGCGCTTTTGGTGCAGACCCTGGACGTGTCCTATCTTGGCAGGAACACCCGCCTGCCATTGTGACACAGATAATTTCACAGATGATAAATAAATAATAAATGCTGTGATCATCTTTGCAGGGCCTCAGTTGGGGGCAAATGCCACGGACATTTTTCACACGGCAGCTTGGATAGACCACATGGACACATGGCAAAACTGCTAACCAGACATCCCAAGATGAAGGGTGTTGCTCATGGGGGAACAGCACTTGTCAAAGGGTGTTTGTACAAAGACTCCCTCACCAAATCACCCTCAACATCTGATGCATTATCTAAGCAAAAGCGAGAAAGTTGCACACCAAGAATGTGGAAAATACAACTGCTATTACAATTCAAGAGCAAAACAATTTTTTAGATATGAATCTTAAATGTTAAAATTGTCATGTGGTATATTCATCTAAATACTATTTTAATACAACTGCCTTAATGTGGAGACCAAAATATCATAATATTGTTCCTATTCTAAATGTTAAAAAAGTCAAATGAAATATATTGTCAAAAAATACATAAATATAATATGTATATAAAATATAAACAATATGTAAATTCTGTGGTTCTTACAGTATACTGGTGGCCAAAAGTTTGGAATAATTAAGATTTTAAAATGTTTTTGAAAGAATATATCAGCATATTAGAATGATTTCTAAATGATCATGTGATACTGAAGTAATGGCTTCTGAAAATTCACAATTTAAAATATATTCAGAAACAGTTATTTTAAATAACACTATTATTATTCACAATTTTACTGTTTTCGCTGAAGTTTCGACTTTTTTGTTGTTGTTGTTGTTCGAATACGTTATATTATGCCATTCCATATTATAATCAAAAATGAGATTCATATTGTGACATTAAATATACTATAGAGTGATACAAAACTAGCCAAAAAATGCCCTGCCTCTGTCCACAAGACTCTGGATGTTCCTGAAGCTATAAATGGACACTATGGTTTGTTTTGGTAATGCCTAGAGCACAGCATGTAAGTCTTGCCAATAAATTGCTCAGAATTGTAAGGAAGATGATTCAGAGACCCCCGTGATCACTCTCCAATCTCACTCACAGAAGAGCATTTCAATTAACCATTGTGCTAGGCTACAGTCTGCCTAACCCTCGGATTGGAGCCGGGCTCGGAGGAAGAAAAGAGACGAATCCTGCAGTTCGGAGACCAAATACACATCATCATCACCCAGAAATGCTCCTTCTGTCCATCCCAGCCTCCCTTTCTTCAGCCAAAATGGGTCTCCATTGAAAAGGTTCTGTTGTTATTGACAGTCAGGGGAATCAATTAAAGCCCCGGCAGTTTATTCACCAGCCCAGCGAGAGCCGTCTCCGGAGGGCTCTCCAATGACGGAGAACAGTTAACATTATAACTCATTTCCTGTGGAGGCACAAAGGGCCTCCTGGTGACACAATGACTTCTGAGTGCTTTCTAGAGCTCTCTGAAAGAAACAGGAAATGTGTTAAAAGGACATAATAGGTGCCATGCAGCAAGAGGATGGGCAGACCCTTGTACAAGCAACTATTTGTTGGATCTGTAACCCAGGGTGCCCAATTTGGCTTTCTTCAGATACGCTTAGAAGAAAGGAATAGTTCACCCAAAAATGAGAATGAAGTTGCTTACTCATCCTTATGGCATTCCAAACCCTTATGACTGACTTTCCTCTATGGAACACAAAAGAAGCTGCCACAAATTTCAGCCTGTCTCTTACACAAAGCTATTGTAAGACATCAAAAGACTGCAAATGTAGCACACAAGTCATATAGCCCACTCATATGGTCATTTTATTCTGCTTTTTTGTCCATTTTGGAGCTTGACAGCGCCTTGCCACTATGTGATTTCACAGTGCTAAAGGTCATGCAGGTTTTCAACAACATGTGAGTAAATGATGTTGAATCACAGGTATTAAACTAATGTGTGCAAAAATCCAATCAGTCTAATCAAATAATGAATCAAAATAAAGACTATTAAAAAAATCACTGATATTTCAACACCGAAAATCTGCTTACTACTGTATGTACAGTCCGTATACATACTACTCTAAAAGTTTGCGATCAGTAAGAAGTCTCTTTTGCTCACAAGGCTGCTTTTGTTTGATCAAAAAACTGTAATACTGTGTATTAACTTTATTAGAATTGAGAAAACATTAGATTTTCAGTAATCATTTCTCCAGTCTTCGGTGTCACATGATCTTTCAGAAATCCTTCTAATATACTGATTGGCTGCTTAAGAAACATTTCTTGTTATTTTCAATGCTGAAAATAGCTGCTTAATATTTTTGTGGAAACCGTGATCTTTAATAATAAGAGAGTTCAAAGAACAGCATTTATTTGAAAAAGAAATCTTCTGAAACCATATAAATGTATTGTCACTTTGCATCCTTGCTGTATAATTTATTTAAAAAAAAAAAAAAAAAAAAAAAGTATGCAGCATTTTGTCAAAATGAACTATGCTTTTACTGATAAACAGGTCATAGTGGTTTTGGGTTAACAAGAATATAGCTTTGCTTTTTAAAAAAAAAAAAAAAAAAAAAAAAACTAAACAGAATTATATCATTTTGTGATTTATTAATTCAAAAAGAAGCCAGAAAAAATAGCTTGCAATAACATACATATTGGAAAGCCAAAAAGATTCAGTGTTCTACTCATACAATATGTATGCCTGAAAACTGCTGGGGCCATTATGATTACCATCATCTACAAAATGTCCAGTCAGATAACCTTAGGAGACTAACTAACATATTGACTTTAACACTTTGAGATCAGTGATCTCATTTCTCACTCGAAATAAATGCTTGCATCTTTGCAAAATTGAAAAAAGAAGGGGGAAAACTGAAAAGAAAAGCATGCCACAAATGGATATTGGTGATGGATTCACTTTCACGCTCTGTATTAGGCGGTAAATTGTTGCGCGGCTTCTAACGTGCGTGGCTTTATCGGCAGGCATGCAGGTCTGCTGAATTTGAATCCGCTGTTTGTAGGTCTGTGTTGTGATGCTGGATGTCAGGCCTGTGTTAATTGACTTTCTGCAGGTGGTTTCCCACATTTCCAGCCTACAGAACCCAACTTTCACAGTCTCCATCTGGGCTGATGGGTTTGGATTTTTCACACTGTTCTGCTCTGAAGGCTGACTTCAGTGGGAGAAACTCCAGACGCCGCTTCACTCAGTCTGTTTTTAAAGGCCACCTGCACATCAGCTGCATGGAAGGATATACCACACATATCGCATTAACTCTCTCCCACACGCGCATATGCACTTACCCTTTTTATTCTTAGCCAATACTTCACAACCTCACTAAACTACAGTTCACTTGAGTGGTTCGGTATGGTTTCACGAAAAGGGATATTTGAGCAGACGTCTTGACAAACAATGTACATGTCAACAAGAGAGAAACAATTGTTTTCTAAGCATGCATTTCAGACATTTAGGAGCTGACATTTACAGATATTCTGCCAAAGATAAGACTATTGCTTTGTGCTAGGTAATTGATTGAAAGTATAACTTTGTTAGTAATGGAATACCACGGTGTATACTGAATACTTTGCAGTATACACTGCATGCTGGCTACTATTTAAGTGAAATGAAAGGCACTATGCAGTAGACATTTCAATCAACAGCACACTGCTACATTGTGGCTTTGATTTATCTTAAAAAATATTGTTATTTAGCATTTTTAATTCAATTTTGTAAAATCAAATTGAGCTGACTGGATTGGGATATGGTATTCCACCCAATGTGTTCTGTTATATAGGCTACAGTACATTTTGGCTATTGTAGCAGCTATTTTGAACACATTCAGGAAGGAATACTAGCTTACTACTGAGTATATACTGCCTACTTTTTTAAGCTAACAGTATTAGCCAACAATATAAAGGATCAGTGGAATATGTTCAAAATTTCACATTTAATTCAATGTGTTACTTGACATTTCTTTGTAATTGTTTGTGAAATGTACTATATCTTAGTGAAAATTGTCTACGCCATTTTTTTTCCAGTGCACTATGCAATGATACATATTTCCAACAGTAGTACAGTATGCTACATAGATGTTATGTACAGTTATCATCTTGAAATGTAGCATTTTTAGCAATGTGTTGACACAACCACCCTACAATGATAAAACATTTTTAATCCCCCAAAAAACCTAAACAGTGTCAATTAAGCCGTTTTGATTTTCTGAGCAGTATGACGTCATACAGCTCAGGCCCCGCCCACAACCGCTGACGGACTGCCCCGTATTAGCATATTTCCACCCTCAGCAAGTTGTACGTTGTCCGCCATTTTCCCCGAACTCAAGCAGCTGTAGCAACAATAATGTCTCGTAAGCAATGCTGGTGTTTGGTGGTATTGTGGTATTAAAGGAGGAAGACAGTGCTGGTCATTCACTCCCCTGACCTACAGTCCATGCCAGTATCGAGACTCAAACCCGCAACCTTTGGGTTACAAGTCCGACCCTCTAACCGTTAGGCCATAACTGCCCCCTTGATTTTAGCCAAAAGTCCGAAGATTTTTAATCTAAGTATTTTGCAGACATTTGCATGTATTCATGAAGACACTAAAGAATCATAGCAAATTGTTAAAAAATGGGCATCCGATGTCCCCTTTAAATAGTATATGAAACTACATTATGCAATTATAAACATTTCAAATGCTAATATGCTACATTTCTGTTGGATGTTTAATTCAGCCTGTTCATCATCTTGGAAATGATTCATTATGGATGTTATTTTGCATTTTAACTTTTACTTGAACTTACTACTACTTCTAATCCATTTATCAGAGTAGAGATGGAAGGTCAGGTTGAGCGCATTGCACTGTGGGATACAAAATTCTACTCAGTGTGTTCTGTTGCATACTGCTCATTTTGACAAATGTAATAGCTCAATCCATGCATATTATTTGCATACTGTGCAAAGTATAATACTTACTATACACTACATTATTAAATGTATACTCTAGAGTATGCTATTCACAAAGTACATAATCTTTGTATTTCAAATGCCATCAAAAATTGAGCTATTCAAGTAATATTTTGGGAGCATCAGCACACTGTCGGGGTCAGATAAACACCCCACAGTTAGATTACGCCACCGCGCCTCCATCTGAGTGCCGCTTCCTGTTTCAGAGACCTGTTTCCTTGGCAGTTCTCATTGGATGATGATGAGGAAAGCTATCATAACATCTGAGAGTTTCCATATACACTGTGCAGCTCACCGAATGCAATGCAATTCTCTAAAGCGAAAATGCTCAACTTATTGGATCCGGTTTCACAGGTAGGAGACAAACTGAAATTAGCATCCGTGCTCTTCAGACATGTGAGAGTTCAACGAACTTTGACGAGCATACAATAAAACAAACTAAAATGCAATAGAGAGACTATAAATCTAGTGTTTCACCCTATCAGACCTCCATGATACAATCAGAGGAGAAAGAGATGCCCAGAAACCCACTCAGCGGTGATATCCGCTGCCTGTGGAACCTGACCAGAACACTGTGGCATAATGTAGCTGATCAGTAAAACTGACAGACTCTGGGCGTGTGAGAGTAGAGTGAGACAGCTGGAAAGGTCACAGGATACAAAGTAGCTATACCTCTTATTGTAGAATGAATCAGCTTAGTGAAGCTGCCCTTTCCTCTCTGTCATCCCACCAGAATCCAGATGGGCTCTGATGGAAAGACCGTCCACGACTCTCCATGGGATCTGGGGGTTACTTCTATATACATTTAAAACTGTCTATGAAACCTATAGTATTCCTCTAGTGACCGTATCACAATTCTCATTATAAAAACTCTACATTAATATTGGATGGAGGCATAAACACACACTCGTGCTACATTGATTTCCAAACAGCTGACAGACTAATGAATGTTTTTACAGGAATACTTGATTCTGATTGGTCAATTATAGTATTCAGTTTCCACATATTTCATACTAATGACCATTGCCCTCAGCAACACCGTATGACTGACAATTAATCTGGGAAGCCATTGTTTCCTACAGTATATGTGGTAACTGTGTTCCTTCTCTCCACAAGTATGAGAATAAAATAATTCAAATCAATATTTCATGTCTAAATATTTATTTATTCTGTAAGAGTTGCATAATATGCCAGATAGTGCACAGTCAGGCTTCCATTATTGCAAAATACACACTGACAGGTTGATCAGGACTCAATGTAGGGCTTAAATCAATATTTTATGAGTGAATTTCATCACAAAATAAACCTTTCCTCAGCACTTTGGTGTCTTGATCAACCTATTTACATCCAACAATTAACATCTGAATGTACAATATCCTTTACATATTACATGGCGAATGAATGTTGATACTGATCGTAATAATTAGTTTACTTAATATTTACATACGTGCACAGCAAGTAAAATATATATTAAAAAAAATCTTGTTATTTTTGCTGCCTTTTTATAGCAGTAGTAATAATTAAGCATATAATTATAAATAATTAACCAACAATTAAGCATTTAACCATGTATTGGTTGGGTTAGCAAAATAAACATGCTTCCCATCTTTAAAAAAGGAGGAAAAAATTCATGAAACCATTTAAATTCAAAAGGCATATAGAAAACACAATTTTGCACATTATTTTATGTTTTTATGCAGTTTATGATAATTAACAACAACAATTTAAATTAGTTCATTATATTGCTATTGCAGACATTTTATATTTTATATAATAAATCATATAATTATTAATAATTGATCAATAATTAACCATTTAATCATGCATTGGTAGGACAGGAAAAAAACAGTCATCTCATCTTTAAATTAGAGGAGAAAATTCATGAAACCACTGAAATTTAAAAGATATTGAGCAAACACCCAAATTTGCATATTATTTGGGTTTATAATAATAATAATTCGAAAATACTTTATTATATTGCTGTTTCTGTTTTAATACAGTAAGCCACTCAAGGCCGTGCGATATAGTGATTGTACGACAATTAATGTGATTTAAAGAACCTAACATTATGCCAAAGAATAGCCCTTATTCGTTTCTGATTTGTCAAAGCAACATGCCAACCATGCAGAAGTCTAGGATTATAAAAGGACTACATTTTTTTCCAAGAAATGTGGTAGTTAATACATTTGCTTAATAAATGAGGCCTTGAGACGAAGAACCATACAAGTCCATATTTTCAAATTTTGAGTAATAAGATTTTTTTCATTTGGATTGTGAACATTATATTATATATTTTTATTTTACTTGAAAATAGACAACAAAAGCTTCTCATTTCTAAGGAGATAACATTTTTCAGTGTCAGTATTAAAAATCAAAAGTTATTGTGATTTATATTTCTGAAATGTGGAAGAACGGTATATGTCCAGT
>JAFVLL020009883.1:0-16273 GCA_021397915.2 Tor tambroides | reverse complement strand
CTTATTTATTATTTAATTTTATATATACTTTATGGTAAGTGGGTTTATATATCTGATATTCTACATGACCTTGAATGCGGTTTATTCACTATTAAGTGGGTTTGTACTAGCATTGGCAGGTACTGTACCTTTAGCATTCAGTCCGTAACCGCAGAATTCTATAACTGGTCTTCCTTTTTGAACTGTGAAATATCCTCATCCTCCAAATTTCAGAAAGTTTTGAACTGTACCTCCGTTCCTTTAATGAGGAACAAGTTGTCAGTGAGAGCCAGGAGCTGTTCATTTCACAGATGTCAAACCTCTTCCTTCATCAGCATGATCTGCCCAAACTCAAAGCAATTCACATAAAACCACTTTAAAATGAGAATAGTGAAACAGCTCAAACCATTCCCTTCAACAACTGTTAACAAGTGTAGGGTCAAAACAGGCCTACAGAAAGATTTGGTAGGTCTAGAATTTAACCCTAACAGAATCTATATGTTCAGAATGGAATGCTAGCTTAGTATTAGCAGTATAATGCCTCTTTAAAAATATTTACTATTTACTGATTGCAGGCATTATTCCATGATCAGCATTTCAAAAAAGCCAATGCAATATTGTTACAAAAATGCTGAAGTACGATCTGTAATTTTGGGGCTGTCCAAGGTCCAGCAGATGATGCATTTTACGTCATTCCGTAGAGTTTAGCTGTCAAATAAACAAGAAAAATAATACATATTGTTCATTTACTTACACTAACAACACTGTAACAGTACAAAGCTGGTTGAAAACTGACTTAATCTTTAATTAACCAAACAAATGATGTGTGTAATGTTGGACACGTAAGTCACAGTCACATTAGACTTTGAGCATGCAAAATTTCTACATACTCTGCAAAAATTGTAATATGTCATCACACTCTGTGGCATCTTTTTAAAAAACATGGTTTAACATCTACTCCACTTTACAGCAATGCAGCAATTTTTCAGATTCAAAGTTGACTTTCTTTGAATTCAGCTTAGACATTATGCAAAACTTCTACTGGTCCAACGTCTTCATGTGACATGAATTTGCAGGTCAAAGTTCACCAAACTTGAAGTAAGAATGCTGCAAAATTTGCATGAGCTTGTGTTTCCTGTCTCCTACATTCACATGTGTATGAATGGAAGTCAATGGACTGAAAAGTGTTGTGTGTCCAGCACTTTAATGCACTCAACTGTTGCAGCTTTCCTGAACTCTGATGCTGAATGACAAAACCACCTTATAAAGTTCATACTCTAGACATTAGAGTGCATAGTGCAACACATCTTCTGGCTTTCTCAATAGAAATCACTATAAGTGCTAACGCTCCTTAATATATATAGTATATTGTATATATATTGAGTGCAGATATTGATCCACCACCTGATAACGCTGGATACAGCAGTCGAGTATGAACAAAAACAAATCAACAGCACAGAAACTCAACAGTCAAAGTGTGAACACCCAATGAGTCATAATAGCAAGCTTCCATGACACGACTTCAAGAGACGCATTTTTACAAAATGAGCTCAACATTAGATTCATGGCATAGTTACAGCCACATAAAATAGTTAACACGAGGCAGTAGTTTGTAATTCTTTAAAACAAGCAAAGCTCTTTGTGTTTCAGCATATTATTGATGTCTCATTCCCAGGGGCTTCCCTTAGCACATCATCTGTCTCTGTCTCCTTAGAAATGGAAACAACATCATCTATATAAAAAAAGACTGACTTTTAAGACAGACACATTTTAATATCTATAAAAAGATATTTAAAAAAAATAGAGTAGAAATTCACTATCTTTACATGCTCTTGAACTGAAAAAAAATAAAATAAAAGAATAAATCTGTTAACCAAACAAGGCCAGTTGAAAAAAGCAAGACTTGCATTAGATCTCATATGAAGACACACCACATACAGAAGCTATCATTTGGATGTCTGCAAGCTTTCTGACACCACAGAGCTAATGACTGTCAGATTCACAAGCTAATTGTTCTTTAAAGTGGTTGTTTTTAATGAATCAATAGAACCGATTTGCAAATTGGCCTGCATCAAATTCATGCGTTATCAATCGGTCAGATTACGGAGTTAATAACACTCTCAAACACTGAATCGAAAGTCATCACTTCTGGTAACGCCAAACTGATCCCAAGAGAAAAGAAGATTGCTCTTAAAAATAATTGATTGGTATCAAATAACAACTTGCTATTGACATGCTAAAAATAAGACTTTTTTTGGTTCTCATAACCAGAAAAATCCTTGCAGAATCCTTGCTGAGTCTTTTCTATGGTACAAAACACTGAATTATACACCAATTACATTCAGCACCCTAATGGATATATAAGTTTTCAAAACAAAAAATACAAAAAAAAAAAAAAATGGATGGATTTGAACCTACCTGTTAAGTTACCAGATCAAATCTTTATCCACTGCATAACCACCAACCAAAAACAACACCACCTTGAACGTTTCAGTTCTGTAACCTAGTATGCTACAATTTACCCTATATAAAACATGGCTTTCCCCAGCTTTTTGATAGCTACAAAAGTATTGTGTTTGATTTACAACATTCACATATCACAATCATAACATAACATCTCACATACAGTACACACTAAGACATTAAGTAAAATATGAAGTATTTATGTTAAAAACACAATGGGGTGGTTCTATAATTGCAGTGACATTTCCACCTGATTTTTCTTGTTGAGAATGAATCTCATCAATAATATATTACACCTACTGTGCAATATTCATTATCTTCTTTCTCATTTTATACAAGGTCATACTAACTGTATAAGCGTAGGATTAAATATATATGTTTTACCACAGGCTGCTATTTTGTCGATGTACCATAGAAGCCAGTAACGCTACCACAAATGAACTGTTGATGATTGTTCAAGATGGAGGAGACCATTACAAAACCCGTTACTACTGATCTCATGTCACATAATGGTCAAAGATATATTCAACAACATTGCCATTTCATAATGGACATTCAAAAACATATATATTCAGATAAAAACATGTTGACACTTACAGTAGATACTCCCCTCACCACACATGATCTTTCACTTCAGGAAGTGAAGTTTCTCATAAAAATCTTTTACATACACTATATTAAAATAATACATTTTGCAACAAATCTTTTTTTTAATACACACCTAAAATACCTCATTAAACAACAGTGACAATGATACTTTCATGTTTTCGAAGTCAAAATAGTTCAGTTAAAAGTTCCAGTTTACAGTTAAAAGCATTTTAAAACGTATTTTCTATATGAGTTTGTGCACTGAATTTTTAGCCATCTAAAAGTGAGTTACAGCATCTGTCACCCCAGTAACTTTATTATGAATCAACATCCAAGTGATCCAACAGCATTTAACATCAAATTTCAAATAACAACACTGCCAAGCTTGGCAATTTTGTTAGCTATGCTCATAGGTAGATGCAAACTAAATTAAATGCAGTTCTTTCAAACATTATGTAACAAAATGCTACTCAACAGGCCACAAGCAAGGTATAAAGAATAAGAATAACTCACCGTCCTTTCTTTCCTAAATGCCACATGCAAGGATTACTAAGGATCAGCCAGAGGCCCTGCCAGTGTGTGTCTGTCAACTGCAAACAAGACTTCCTGCTATAAAGGTATAAACTTCCTGTTTATAGTCAATTGTGAGATTACTTAATTTTAATCATGCAAAAGGCTATAAAACTGTTAACAAACATTAATGTAACATATTACAAGATTCATATCCGGCTACTTTTGACATCCAGTCAGTTTGAGCAGGCCTATATTTCTAATTTCCATGCTGTTGTAGATGTGAGGAAAAGGATTTCATATGCTTTTATGACTTTTAAATGTGATCTAACTGCACCATAATCAGATGATGCAGTTTTTAAGACGTTCTGTCAACACTGCATGCATAATTAACAAAAAAAGCTAAATAAACATGCCGCTATCATTTATGTCAATTTCTGGCCCACAGATTCTCTTGAAATTTGAATTTGAATCTGCAACTAGTTTTCAATTCATTTTCATCTCTTATTTATAAGTAGAAAATGAGATTCATAAGGTGACTCAAAAGCCTATGGGATGGTGTGTTGAAAAAAATATCAATAAAATATCACTCGCCTTCATTTCATTGGACTAGGTTAGCCCAAGGGGAATCTAGGTAGTTTGCCAATAACGAAATCATTGATCTCCTAAGGTTACAGTGAACTTAGAGGGGAATTGCCTTATTTGCGTGTAAGCGAATACCTATGCGATCCAAATCAAACAGACCCGGCCAGTCTGATTAGATTCAAGGGCCTTTAACAATAGGTGGAAAATGACAAATGCAAAAGACTTTGACTGTAGCGCTTCCGTTCTGTCATGCAGTTTTCAAGTAACTTTGATTTTGTGAAATGGAAATTGACCTTATTTAGTTTCTTACTGGATGTTTCTTCCTTTGCTTACATCATTTATGCCATGCAGGTTTTTAGATTATGTTAGCCTAACCAGTAGCCAAGTAGCTGTTTAGGCCTTGTTTTAGCAAACTTGGTCTGACTCCATTCTGGTATGTATCTTTTCTTTTTGAATATCCTGTTTCACTCAGAAATATATAATATTGCTGAGGTTAAAAAAAAAAAAAAAAGTTAAAACAAGCTAGCTTGAGCTAGTTCATGATTATGTTCGCTTTCAAGATGGAGGATGCACTTGTTTTTATAAAAACAAACACACTACTACTGATCTCATATCACATAAATGTCAAAGATAACTTTTTATACTCCCTCAGTCACCACACATGAATTTTTACCTCAGGAAGTATTTCTCATAAAAGTGCTATTGGTGTTTTTGTTTTTATTTATATTTTATTATTGATATTTGTATTCTTTATGTTTTTAATATTTTATTTTTATGTATGTATATATATATATATATATATTAATTAGTCACGATTAATCTCATCCAAAATAAAAGTTTGTTTACATATGTGTGTGTACTGTATATATATATATATATATATATATATATATATATATATATATATATAATGTACACACAAATACACACACATGCATGTATATAGAAAAATATGTTACATTTATATATTAAATATGTTTATATATAAGTTATATTAATATATATATATATATATATATATATATATACACATGTAAATACATGTAAATATTTTCAAAATATATGCTGTATGTGTGTGTATTTATATATACATAATAAATATACACAATACACACACATATATTATCTAAACAAAAACTTTTATTTTGGATGCGATTAATCGCAATTAATCATTTGACAGCACTAATATATATATATATATATATATATATATATATATATATATAAAACATTACATTTTACCTTTTTTTGTTATTTTTAATACCTTTTCAACTCAGATATACCTCTACACAGTTGCATTACAGAACAGTGATGCTGATATTTTCATGCTTTCGAAATCAAAATAGATATTATTTTACATAATAATAATAATAATAATAATAATAATAATAATAATAATATGGTGTGCTATGTAACATCTTTTCTCACTAAATACCATGTTTCACTTTTCGGAGCAAAATGGATTGTGAATGCCAATTCATGCTGACTTTAAGGAGGCTAATGAGCTAGTTTGAGTGATTCAGGTGCATGCTTAGAGATCATATGTGCTTGCATTACTATTTAAAGTAATGATTTATGTATTTTAAAACAGGTCAGCTTTCCTGAAATAACAGCGTTATTATTTCACGCTCCTGTTCCCGTACTTTAAAGCGCACACATACAGCAACTCTCCCTTGCTGTCACATTTTTATTTAACCCATTGACGAAAAGTTTGACGCTTTCACGGATCATCAAAACCTGCCTCCACTCGACAGAGGAGAACTGACATTTATCAACGTACGACCATCTATTAGGCACAAAATCACTGCACATATGAGTCCTTTACTAGAGGACGTTCTGTCCTCGGTTCGCAGTGATCTTCCTGTCCCACTGGGCGTCCCTGCCATATAGTGATGAATAAGCCCTGGGATAATGAGAGGACATACAATGTAGGGCAGGCGGACGCCGCTGCTGCCGGTATGGGGGCCGCTGGGGGCCCTGGGGCCGCGGTTCTCCAGTGAGTACCGGTGAGGCAGGCTCCTCTCCCCTGACTGCCCATGATGCATTGAGCTCCAGTTTGCTACTGTACTACACAGAGAAGAGAACGTGAGTGCTCTCATTTATTATGGACGAGCAAATTAGTGCCATGATGCATGGATTAAACGCCCTGACAGTGGCATTACCTTGTGCATGAGAAAGAAGGAGAGACGGAAAGACTATGACAGCGATAGAACATCATGCATGTATCATACACGCGGGAGTCGAGAGTTAACGGTTACACAACTGCATTAATAGCTCTTTAATGTGACTCTCGGTCTCCCAGTCGGATTGTATAACGAATAAATGCGCTTTCAAAATCAACAGAAACTGAAGCGAACGTGCCCTTTTCACCTTCTGTTTATTTTCACTCCAAACAAGTGCATTGGAATTCCAGACGCCGAGTTTTCCCCAGTACACAGGTCTTGTGAAGTGAGACTCAAAGGATCTGTGACACTGGGTCTTTGACAGCTCCTTTCTATTGATTTCTTTTGTCTTTTTTTTTCAGGTGTGGTGAGCTATGACCATAAGATGGATAGCCGAGGATGGCATGGAAACATCATTATCTGTAACCTTTGGTAGACTCAAACATATAAAAAAAGAAAGAGGGGAAAAAAAATGGAGCTCCAGACATATAAAAAGTTCTAACTTTGTGGTTTTTTTAATCTGATAAAAATGGCTTAGTCCTCAAGCTTTCCTATTTATAGCATATTTAGTTTTTATAGGACTGGTTCTAGCATATTTACTTTTTTATACATAAAATCATGTGTTCAGTGTACGTGGAAGATATACAGTGTATACACATCTTACATTGCATTCAAGATTTACGTTTTAGCAGTTCAGTAGCAGCAACTGTGGTAACTATAGTATTTTGGAGGAAACTATGGTTGCCATGGTGCATTTTTTAGTTTATTGGTATAAATATGCTATAAAAATACCATAGTTACCACAGTTATTGCTGCTACTGAAAAAAAAGGATATGGATAAAAATGTCTGCCAAATGCATAATTGTAAATGTACTGTAGTTATTAATACGGGATCTCCATCAAATCATGTAAAAAGCATTCAGAATATTTTGTTTTACCATAGAAAAATAATCACATTTATTAGTATCCCAGCTAACAAAAATATATTCCATGATTTGTTAATGTTCTCAGTATGTTATGAAAATGTGGACATTCCATTTTATAATTTCAAAATTCATGGGAATTTTACATTTGAACATTCTCTGAACATTCTGAAACAAACAGTCACATTTAAAAAATGCTTGTCAAATGTAAAACTAAAACATTTTGGAAAAAAAGTTCCATGAATGAGGTATAAATAATATTTTTCTAAAGTTTTGAGAACATTACTAAAGATCAGATAACTTTTTAATGAACATTCTGTCAACACTGAACCCTACCAGAAGGTTATTCAAATAAGAAAGTTCCCTGTTTGCTGGGATTTTGGTATTCATGCAGCTAGATGTTTGGTTTTTAGCACAAGCTATAGTTCACTTTGCAGCATCTAGCCCAAAACCACATGAACAGTGACCAAAAAGAGTCTGTTTAGTGTTTGTGTGTTGTTTATCCACAAGAATAGACTGGAAAACAGCAAAAATGATGATCAGGGAATGCAATAACTGATAAAATTATAGTATACCTTCAGTGGCTACAAGCATATGCCAAATCTAGTGCAGTTTGCATCAGATGGTCAGTGAAGGGACTGTGGGGAGTCTGTCTGAAGCTGAGACTAGTATTTTGGTAGAAACTATGGCTATCATGGTACATTTATCATCAGCAGAGTAGAAGGTTCGTTCTTGGATGTTCTCAAAAAGTGGGAATGTTTTGGAGTGTGGTGTAAGTGAGAATGTATTATCATATGTGATAAGCCAACAGCATGACTTCAGTTAAACACCCACCAGCTCTTTCTCCAAGTTCTAGTGTCATTTCTCTCTCTACCTCTCCACTCCACTCATTATACCGGCTCTGTTTAAATAATGGGGACATCTCTACAGAAACACACTTAGAGCTCTCGCTGCTAGCGCTATCAGCAGGGTACACGCACCGCTGCAGAGAATTCTGGATGGTGGAATCTACACAATCTGACAGCGACTGGGAGTCAGCATGTATTCGTTCTGGCAAGTCATATTTCCTCTTTCGGGAAGACACCATTTTTGCCTTTCATCTTTCAGAGGAAGCGCTGCACTGGCAGGTCCCTTCTTTCTTTGTGCGCTTTAATTTCGCCCCCACACCTGCCGCTGTACAAATAGCCGTTCGCCGTCCTCGCCACAACTCTTCTGTGATGTGGAAGAAAGGCCTCACCTCGCCTCTCATGCAAACCGCCGCTTCCACATCCAGCCCCACTTCAGCCACTCAGCTCCGCTTTACTGTATCTTTAAAGGACCTTCTTTGCTGATTAATTTTCTTTTTTCCCCATGTATTTTTGGTTCCAATTTTCCTCTCTCTATAATATCTGAAGAGAGCTAACCAATAGCATTCACATTTATCCCAATAGCAGTTGCTCTGCTATAGGCTACTACCATACAAATTATGTTTTAATACTCTTACACACATTTTCAAAACTCTGCCTCTTTTTTTCAAAACTTTACACACAAATCCAAGAATTACACACACAAAATGCAAAATGCCTCACATATCTTGCAAAATGAAGCACTGCCTTCAAAATATCACAAACACACCTCGAAAGCAAACATTTGCAAACACCTTTGCCATAATATTAATTCCTGTTAGATTTTATTTGTGTGTGTGTTACATAGAGAAGTGTTGTGTTTCACAAAAAGTGTTTTATGAAATTGTCACACGCCAAAAATTAGTGTATGGTTTTGCTGATTTGGTGTGTGGTTCTGGTGTTTGAGTGTCAGGTATCAGAAATTGTGTGACAAGTAAAGATTTTGTGTGTAAGCAGTTGAAAAAAACTGTAATTGTTATTTTTATTCCGCCAGGACACATTAAAGCAGTAAAGAATTTTGTAACGTTACAACGGTCTACTTTTGAGTAGCTGTCAATGAATATATATATATATATATATATATATATATATATATGTGTGTGTGTGTGTGTGTGTGCACATGGATATATATGGAGATATATATATATATATATATATATATGTATGTGTGTATGTATGTGTGTGTGTGTGTGTGTGTGTGTGTGTGCGTGTGTGTGCGCGTGTGTCTGTACCATGTAGACCATGCTTCAAACCTTGACCCCTTAATTTATTCATGTCTCTGTGATTTTGAACCTCTGATTCTCTCTCTACCATATTCTATTTTTCTCCTCCTTGTTGTTTACCCTTGCCTGACATTTGTATGTTTCTCTTTCTATCTTTGTCTGCTTCTATATTCATTACAGATACGAATGAATGACCTCAATCTGTCCGTCCAAGTTAGACACTCACACTACATATACATTCAACAACACCTTGAAAATAGGCAAGCTTCATGCCTCTCTCTCTCTCTCTCTCATTCTTTATGTCATGTATTTGTGTTCTGATTCACTCACCACGTTTACATGACAAATATGGAGTGGAGGTTATGCTCTTTCCTTGTCTAAATAGGTTTTTCGTTTAATTAATAGCGCTATATAATACTGTAGCTTTTCAGTGTTGAGGAAGGTACTTTAAGTTCTCTTTTTGTTCTTTACATAACGCATCCAAATGAATGATTCACTAAAAGTGCAAAAGTATGATTAAAATTTAATATAAATATTATACAGTATGTTTTTGTAGTCAGTTATCTGGCACAAGAAAATCTTAAAAGTATCAAAATTGAAATTTGAACAGATCAGTTTACACTTAATGCAACTACTAAAACTATAAATCATAATTATGACCAGAAGCATTATACTAAATATTTTAAGGCAAAAGAATGTGTAAAATGTCGAGTAAGGATTTAAATGAATTAGTGAATCTTCTATGAAGATTCAGTCTGTCTACTTCAAAATTTCATGTTTAGTTCAATGTTTCTTTCCATTTCTTTGTAATTAAGTGTTGACTTCACTACCCATTTCTGAGAGGAAACTGTTTCTACACCCATTTTTTAAAATCATATGATTCTGTCAGATTCAAAACTACTGTTTTGTCATGTATGTGATATTCAGGAGAAAAGAAAATTGAGAGAAAAACATAGAACACATGGATGGTACAGTAACATAATATAACTTCTGTGTTTCCCTCAACATATTTTGTCCACCACAATTACAGAATTTAGCCTCAGACGAATGAGAATTATCACACTTTAGCAGCCCTTTGCTTTGGCTGCACTGTCGGCCTGCCGCGTTTTAAATAATTACCCTCTCTGCATCATCCATCATGTCTATTGTTTTCTTTGTTCATATTCTTCTTATGTTAAAAGGCACTGGACACATACACACAGCCTGGTTTGTTTAAAGTTGACGGCTGGAGCTACAGATATTGTAGTCGAAAAGTTGCCTCTGCGTGCTAAAAATAACCTCTCGTAAGCATCAAGTCTCGTGGTGACCCACCATAAAACCTAGCATGAGCGCAAGGCTAATAATGCGCATGGTAGATGTGTTTTACACAGAGCTGGAGGGATTCAAACCCGTGTCTGAAGATCCCAGCCTGCACTTGAATGCTCATTATGCGAGTGTTTCAAATCGAAGGTGAGAATAAGGGTGTGAATAAGGTGTAAGACAGGCAGCAGTGACACTGACAAAGCGAGAGAAGCTTCTAGAAAAGCTGCATGTTCATTTAAACCTCAACGTGTACCTTTCCTCTCTTGCTGCAGGTCTCATTTCATAAATGATACATGAACCTGTGGAAGCCGTCAGAAGAGGTGCTGAGATTGTATTATGGAGTGAAATCTGAACAATGAACGGACCCGAGAGTGTGACTGCTGTCGGTGCTCGCCGTGATTTCGAGGGTTCTTGTTTTAGATTCGGTCTAATGGTTGTCATGGTAGGAAGCCGCACTCACTGTCAGCCGCAGAGCTGTGGAGTCACCATATTTTTAATTGAGCCTATCTGGCAATGCTCTAATGAGGTCTGAGACGTTGACTTGACCATTATGACTCTCCTTTGGTAATGAGGGCCTCTCACCGACCCGCGGTCTGGGGGTCAGAGCTAAAACGTCCATATGTTTGGAGCGGTGAAAATCTCTTGCGCCTTTTTTGGCAAGAATCATTGCGCCGCAGTTTTGTTATCCCAAAGCTGATGTGCTTCTTTTTTTTTGCTAACTGTTTGAAATACAGAAACAGCAAGCAGGATAATGCATTCATGTAATGATCAATCAATCCAATCGCTGAGGCCATTTCATGCTAAATTATATCAGTTATGTCAGAATCAGAATAAGTCTCTCTGATGTGAGAGGATTCAAAATTGTCTATGAAATTGATCTGAAGACTGCTTCTACTGATAGACGGATAGACCTTGTGTACGGGCGAGCAAAAGCTGTTTTATTCACTCTTGTAAGCCTTGTGCAAGAAAAACATGGATTGACAGTCAGCCATTAGAAGTGTGAATGCAAACTTGTGATGATGAAAAAAAAAAAACAGGCAGCATTCAGATATGTGCTTAGTTTGCTCACGTTTCAAGCTTCAATACTGTTGCACAGTCTGAAAAACGTGAAAGAAGCATTGAAAGACCTTAATCAGATAATGGGTGTGTTTGAAACATTGCTTCATGAAGCTTTGAAACCTTTAGAAGTCCTTTTTTAATTAATTAGTATGTATAAAGCTGAATGGTAACTGATCTCAAGTCAGTTTTATCACATTAAATTATAATTTAATCATTCTCAATAAAATTGTTGGTAAATATGTTTTTACTGATATTGTGAATTACAATATGGAGATTACTGTATATATATGAATCTGTCGCACCACATCAAACAGCATCAAAATGGCATTATTGTTTGAACTTCCTGAAAAAAATGGACACAGTTTGAAAGATGAGACTTTGTTTCTTATCAAAAGTAACAAAAAAAAAAAAAAGGAAATTTCCAAATTAAGTTCTACTCATGCAGTAGTTAAAACAACACTGCAGCTATTTGTTTGGTGCACATGCATACCGAACTAAAAGACCCATACTGAAAATTTTCAGTATGAACCTGTGTGCCGTTACACCCCTAATATATATATATATATATATATATATATATACACAGTGCCCTCCAAAAGTATTGGAACAGTAAAGACAAAATTGCTCTGTTGCCTGTGGAGTCAAGACATTTACAAATATGATTAAAAGATGAATATGACACAAAACTACAGAATGTCACATTTTATTATTGGGTGATTCAACACATAGATGTTTTACCAGCTAAGAAGTTCAGCACTTTTAGAGTTTCATCCCTCTATCTGATGTGAGCATAAGTATTGGAACAGTTGCCTCACAGGCCTTTCTAAGTGATCAGCTGTGTCCTGTTGCACTAATTCTTCAGATATTAAAAGCAGGGAATGTCATATCAGTTATATCCATTACTTCTGCATTCTGAATCTTGCATTCGATGATGACACACACAAACCAGGATGAAGACACGGGAGCTGACTTTGAGAGAAAAGCAAGCAATTTGTATGCTAAAAGAAAAGAAGAAGTCAGTTAGAGCTCTAGCAAAAACAAAGGGCATGGAGAAATCAAGAGTTTGGAAACCACCAGCGACACCAGCAACCAACAACGACCTGATCGGCTGAGAAAACAACAGTAGTTGATGACAGACAAATCATAAAAGCTGTGAAAATGAACCCTAAAAGACGTGTCTGTAAAATCACCAACAACTTCCAGAAAGCTGGGGTGATGCTCTGACAATCTACTGTCCTCAGGAGACTTTGACACAGAATTACAGATGCTACACAGCAAGATGCAAACCTCTGACCAGCACCAAAAATAGAAAGGCAAGATTAGAGTTAGAGCCAAATTTGCCATGTTATTAAAGCAAAATTTACTAATTAATTTTAACTTAATTAACAGTATTGGATAATATAGCTGAGATGGTTGTGGAGTGACCTGACTTGCCTTCAAAGGAACTGACTGTCTTCTCAGCAGGGTTGCGATACTGAAACTTCAGCATATGAAGGTGCTGTGAAACTGAAATCCATGAAAAGTTATTTGACAGCAGTGTGGAATTTTGTATGACTGTCTCTCTGGGTTGGGTAAAAAAAAGAAAATAAAAAAGATCTTATAAATTAACCAGACTAAAGTCGAGGGAGAGGAAGCTTCTGATGGTGTAAAAGTTTCCACCTAAGTCTTGATTCTCCGTCAGAAGATGATGCCACTACCCCATTTTAAAAATATTTCAGACTATGGACAGTGTAAGGGGAGCATCATTCATTCATGAAAGGCTTTGTTTGATTCTAAATTCTCTCTTTTCAGCTTATTCTCTGTAAAACTCTTCTAATGATGTGGTCGTACGCTCCGTGTACACCATGCAGGGAGCGAGTTTTTCCCCGTAGCTTGAATATTAGTGAATACACTGGCGACCCCTGAGGTACACCATATAGTGAACAGAACAAGACAGAAATATCTATTCTACATATAGTGTAGGCGATATGATCAAGATCTTTTTAAATTCACAGAACAGTTAGTTCCTGGACCTCGAATCTTATTAGACACGCAGCGTTCTAAGAGATCTAAAGTAGTCCAGCAGCACTGAGACTTTTCACTGTTTGTATCACTCAACTTGTCTGTGTTTGTATGTTCCAGACAGGTTGTCACCAGTAGTTTGACCAATAATATGCAGGCATTGTACATAATCGACCAATCATGGCTTGAGAGAAGGTGGGATCTACAAAGAGCAGTCAAAGCAAATCAAATACACATATAATATACTGTATGTGGACTGTAGAGAGCATGTCAATAGGAAAACAAAGCCAAAACCCAGACATTTCAAGCAATTTAGAAAATCCTGGCCAGGACATATCATAGTTCATAGTGTGAGGAGTAGACTGAAATGATTACAGAAATGTGCTTGAAAAGCGAGCTAGCAAAGGTGCGCAATACAATTTTTTTTTATAAAACTGACTGAATGCGGGCTAAAATTTCAAAGACTGGATTTCTGTCGTCCTTCCATCATGGCGCCAAGCCGCACTTCTTCCTGATGCAACATCATGTGTTTCGGTATCTTTCATAACGTCTAATACACTTTTGACTTCCTCTGCTTTCCCTTTCCTCGGCCAGGTTCAACTCACCGCAGTCTCTACTTCTCCCCCTCACCCCGCTCTCACCTTTCCATCTCTTTCAGTGCTCCGAGCGCTTGCCCTGGGACTAATTAGAGAGAAGTTGCAGCTCCGAGCACAGCTCTGCTGACATTGGGAAGTAAGTGTGCGTTAGTGTCGGTGTGCACGTTTGTGTGTGCACATGTGTGCATTAAAGCGAACTGCTCTGCTCTCAGACAAAACAGCAGGATCTTTGTTTTATTATTTATCTAACTGCTCCTCTCCATCACATTCTCTCTATTCCTTATTCTGTGCTGCGAACATGAAGTACCAGTGTGGATTTGCAGAGCTACTTTGTAGCTTCCCATGCAGAAGTTACTCAAGTAGTTAAAATAGTCAAGCTACTAACAGAAAGTAGATAATATATATAGGCCTATAAATAGGAAATATATGATAACACTTTGTAATTAGGTCTCATTTGTTAACATTAACTTAGATTAATAAATACTTTATAAGTATTGTCCAATGATTTTGTCCGTGTTAACTAAAATTAACAAGTAAGACTTAATTGTGAAGTGTTATATTATATATACTAATAAAATGTGTCTGCCACATGTATAAATGCAAACGAGAATTTCTAATATTAAATATATATTATTTAAATATTTTATTTTTGTAATAGTGCATAAAAACTGTCCGAAATGAAACTATAAAATTATTTGGAATAATTGCGATTTTTGAAAGAAGTATAAATTCTGCATTTATTTATCAAAAATACAATAAAAACAGAAAATTGTAATATATTATCAGAATTTAGAATAGCTGTTTTCTTTTTTGAATATATTTTCAAATGTAATTTATTTCTATGATGCAAAGCCGAATTTTCAGCAGTCATTATTCTAAAACAGCTTTTCCTGCTTAATATTTCTGTGGAAACCATAATACAGTACCATTCAAAAGTTTGGGCTAAGTACGATTTATTAAAACAAAAAGTAATTTATTTTTATTCAGCAAGGATGCATTAAATTGATTGAAAGTGACAGCTATTTTAAATTGTAACAATATTTCACAAATGACACATATAGACTTTTTTTTCTGTAAAGTTGCATGTGCACTACAGTGCCAATAAAATACAATAAAAAATAGCAATGTAGCATTTTGTCATTTGAAAAAGGAGCTAACTGTTTTAGCTGAGCTACTGTCACGCTGCTGAAAAAAGGTAAAGTTAACAGCATTGCTACTTTTAGTTCGTTACTCCCAGAACTGTTTTGCATGACTGTCTAGACAAGACTTGCATCTAATTGGTGAACTGACATGTTGTAATGTAATACAGGAACCGCCAGTGTGAATCTGAAGGGCTGCATTGCACATGAAGAATCCAGACTGGAATATTCTATACTGAGGACTGATACTTTATCATGGGATAAACAAATGGTAATGCAGCAGGCTGTGAGCAAATCAATGTAATTGATTGTTTGGAGCTTGGTGAAATCCTCAATGCACTTCATGCATGTATCATTTATCACATCAACTAAACCCACATCCCCGCGGTGCCTTTGTTATAACAAAATTGTATTGTGTTTTATATTGGCCAACAAATACAGTGTCAATTATCATCTAATTAATCTTTCTAATAAGGCTTTGGTTAAGCACCAACAGCCACATCATTTTACAAGCCTCCTGATGCTGTATATAGATTATTTAGCCTGAGATTAGTATAATTCAGAGGCCAGGATTACAGTCGTGCGGGGTGTTATTGATCCAGAGCTCTGAGCTGAGTCGATGGAGGACAGCACAGACATTTTCTTGTTTTGTGCAGCGAGATGTTCCGTTCTTCCAGGAGAGAGGGCCGCTGGACCGGACCGGTCGATAGCAGCAGAGCTAACCCGACTGTTACCAGCACTAATGCATAAACAGAGGATTACAGGAGCTGTCTGATCTGGCTGTAGTACAAAGGATGGACATGGCGGAACTATTGACAAGATGTGCATTACTGGGAAATGTTTTATGGCTGAGTTACTT
>JAFVLL020009881.1:12500-16226 GCA_021397915.2 Tor tambroides | reverse complement strand
TCTATCTATCTATCTGTCTGTCTATATTTTAAATGACACAATGCTATCTAAATGCATTGTCATTTAAAATATGCTGGTGAAAAATTAATACAGAAAATTCCTTCATATTAACATATGAAGTAAACTGTGCCCTATTTTATGTACTTTCCTTAGAGAGTAGCGTTTAACTTACTACCAGTTCACTGCTTAAAACAGTAATTGTTAATCATGAGTAGATTTAATAGTTATTTGGAGAACACATAAAACGTAATTGTTCAACTTTTCAATAATCCAATGTTGTATTTAAAAATATAATAAAAAATCTGTTCATATTGCTTTTACAAATAATGTATAGTAAATGTTTATTTTTACAAACAAATCTAAATGAACATTTCAAATAATGTTATTTGCTGAGATTTGAGTAATTTCAATGTGTATTCTACGCAATGGCACAGTTTTTCATCATCCAATGACGTCACAACGTCATTAAGCGACAAATCGACCTGACTTTAGCAACTTTTCCTGAAAATTAGTTGGCAACGCTGTCAGGCTCAATCGTGCACCTGCTGTTTGATGGACACAAGACACAATCACAGCAGATGTTCGAGGTCGCTTGATTTGTGTCTCTGCTTTCCGAAAGCTGTAGCCAAATTTTCCGGGGTTGAAAATAAATCAGAGTGATCACCGAAGGAAAGTACGCTCCATACTTTTCTGCTTTCAGGGCTTGCTCGCTGCCCTTATTTAAATCAGGCCGTTTTTGGCCCGCATGCGGCGCTTTCCTACCGAGTCGCGTGTCACTCTGATATATAGACTCATTTCCACTGATGAAGAGCCAGACGCGCAGAGGACAAACCTGCAGAATCACTCAAAAGTTCAGCTCTTACATCTCACGCATGCCACCTACTCCATTCTGCCCTTAAACCTCTTCTAAAACTCAAACCAGCAAGAGTTTAACTCACACGTGCATCGCATTATTACTGACGAATGCATCTGTTATGATATCACACACATCTTCCTGGACTCTAGCAACTCATTTCTAAATGATTGAGATCAGGTTGTTTTTATGGGACGTTCATGCAAACAAACTCTGCTGGGAGTTTGCGACCCGTCCAGGTTCATGGAAGTCATTCATCGCTCGTTTCCGTAGCTGAGGTTTTGCTCGCGGCTCTGTGTTGATCCGATCCGGTTTCCTTCCTCTGATTATCACTGGAAACTGCATTCATTTTGAACATTTGTATTGCATTTGATTTTTTGCCCTCGGTTAAAAAGGATGCCGATTCAATTCCTGGAATGGAACTGAGGTAGAAAACAGGATTTTAATGCAAATTTGAATTTTAAAAGAGATTAAAATTGAATGAAATTGAAAGAAATTCCAAAATTCTCAGCATATACAGTATACATATATATATATACATATATATATATATATACATATACATATATATGTGTGTGTGTGTCTATTAAATAAAAAAATAAAATTAATTTATTATATATTATATAAAAATAATACATATATTTACATATATTTAAATGTTTATATTAGAAATTAAATATAAGATTAAATTAATGATTATATATATTAAAATACAAATTATATAATATTATATATTTAAATAAATTGTATATATAGTGTGTGCGCGTGTATGTGTATGCGTGTGAGTGCATGTGAGAGTGTGTATGTGTGTGTGTGTGTGTGTGTGAGTGTGTGCGTGTGTGATAGTGAGTGTGTGTGTGCGTGTGAGTGCGTGCGAGACTGTGTGTGTGTGTGTGTGTGTGTGTGGGGGATAGTGAGTGTGTGTGTGAGTGTGTGCGAGACTGTGTGTGTGTGTGTGTGCGTGTGAGACTGTGTGTGTGTGTGTGCGTGTGCGTGTGAGTGCGTGTGAGTGTATGTGTGTGTGTGCGTGTGTATATTCATTATTATATATTTACATAAAATGTATACTATATAGATATATTTTTGTAATAAAATATATTTATTTTTTTGGGCCATGGTAGATAAACACTGTTTTCCAGAATGCGCTAATTTAGAATTTATATATTCATAAACATTTAAAATTTTCATATCATTATTTCTTTGCATAAAGTTCTTTACTATTCACATGGATGACGTTCATTTATTACATATTGTATTATATTACAGTATATTCTGTAATTACATTACAGTCATTTATCTACTTCTTTGTATAAGATTCTAATTCAGCGTTCTGTGGGTAACAGCGGTTTTACAGTGAGGTCTGTAGCACTTGGATGAGGTCAGACTGTGTTTGACCTGGGGTGAGTCTGATGTGGATCCTCTTCCGACAGCATCATCCGCTCATCATCAGGCTTTCCTGCGCCGTCAGCAGCGGATCGGCTTTCTCAGACACAGATCTGCTCCAGCGGAGAGTGAATCAGCTCTGCAGGACAGCTGTCTGCTGGCAGCAAGAGTCAAAGCGGCACCGAGATTCAATCACTCCCTGCGGCTGCTGCTAATGGAGGATGAGCTCATGCTCTCACTTACTGCAGCCTTACATGAGATCAGATCAGATCAGATGAGTGCAATGTGAATGTCTCACGTAAATCAGCACAGGTTTCTGCACTCGAAGAGTCTGATGCATGACGTCACAAACTGTGCATGGACTGCACTGCTGCTCCAGACATTTTTTCCCCATCTGCTGGAAATAGAAATACAAATATTAAATAAGATAAATAAAAAAACAGAAAATATTATAGAAATGTATATTTAGTTATTCTAAATATATACAATTTTTATATTGTGAAATGATTTAATATATATTAATTTTATAGAATATATATTATATTATATATAAAATATAAATGATGAAATAATATAAATGCTTAATTTTTTTCTATTATTTTATGAATTATATAGATATATTTCAGAATTAGAATATAACATAATATAATATATAACATTATATACAAATATATAATATTTATATAATTATTAATTATATATATTACATATTATATTTATGTATGATCATATATAATGTATTTATATTATATATAATACATATATAAATGATAAAATAATATAAAAATGTTATACAGTATATTATATAGATTAAATATATATAATCTCATATATTTAATACATATAAATGATAAAATAATGTTATAATTATTGCACAATTTTATAATTTATATATTATATATATATATATATATATATATATATATAGTTATACACACACACATATATATATATATATATATATATATATATATATAAAACAACTTTTGAGTATTGCATCAAAGCTAATGATGGAATAAAAACACTACATAAAATGACCACTTAAATGATGGTTAAAATTTGTTCTCAGAACATATTATAAATGCAACATGTTTGTTTTATGGCCATGTTATGTAGTGATATAAACCGTTAGCTCATTACTCAGCTCTGAAATCAGCAGAATCAGCAGCAGGATATCTGTGTGTCCTCACACGTCTGTCTGCTTGTGCTGAGAGAGGAAGCAGTTTATTCTCACGTGGCTTCAGCGGTCTGTCGCTGCCAAGAACATCTCAATCTCGCCCTCGTCTCCTCAGCTCTCATCATAAACAAACCCAAAATATCCTGAGCCGGGTTAATATGGCGACTCTGTGGTGCTGCACTTTAAACTGGGGAGAAAAACACAAGTGCTATTCAGACATTTATCACCAGAACAGCCTTCACATCTCCTACAGCAAACCCAGAGGATGCCAGACGTCTCAAACTGGATGTTTAGGAGTCTTGTGTGGACCAGA
>JAFVLL020009881.1:0-7500 GCA_021397915.2 Tor tambroides | reverse complement strand
ACGAATCATGAATCATTTGATTCAGAACAGCACTTCTTTGCGGCTTCGCGAATCATTTGATTCAGATCGGGACTTCGGGTTCGCGAATCATTTGATTCAGATTATGTCCATACGCTTTTTTTTAAACTCATTAATCTGTTGTTTGAACTCTTCATATTTAAGGAGAGAACTATAGTTTCAGGCATGCTTGTTATGATTTTTAAGAGCCATTTAATGCAATGCATTGACTGAATGCGTGACTGTGTTTATATGACTTCATAGAGATTTCAGAGTCGTCTGACCTTCAGAGAAGCATTTACATGACCTTTCTCTCATTATTTATTAAGCAGGTAAGAAGGCAAACAAATAAAATTGGCCTATTGTAAATATTACTATGATAACATTTGTTATTTGTTTACCTTCCATTGATACGATTACACGTTCTTTCAATATTTTGACTGATTTTTATTTTTACACTTTCATTTTTAAATGTCAATTTTGTTCAAGTTTAAGTAATTTGTTGTAATATTATGCAGCATAGAAGATAAGATGGATAAGTTTCATATAAGTTGAATTTTTATATAGGCCTATATAATAATTTCATATAAGAAACGACTTTCCTTTTCAGTTTACATGAATGAGACACAAGAATTATCCTTTATTAATTATCTTTATTAATTATCCTGTTTATCTCTCTCTCTCTCTCTCTCTCTCTCTCTCTCTCTCTCTCTCTCAAAAAAAAATAAAAAAAATAAAAAGCCACATTATGGAAGTTAAATGGGTAAAATCATGCTTTTGTGACTTTAAATCTCAATGTTGTATAAATTAAATTTCTAAGTATATCAGTTTTTATTCTTTTTTTCTTTATAATGAATGATTTTAAAATAGTATTATTTTTAAATTATTATTTTTCATTTTGCATTTAATAATAAACAAACAAACAACAAAAAAACACTCTTCCTAGAATATTAGTAATATGGTAATATTTATAATAGGAAATTATTGAGTAGATCTCATTTGTGATTATTTCTCCTTTACTCCAAAAAGAAAAAGATGTGTTTTGTTTTGAACTGGGCCAGGGACAGGAATATAATCTCAGGAGTGTGTGTGTGAAGATAAACACAACTCCACCCGTCTTTCTCTCGTCTCCATCTTTCATCCAGCTGCAGTTTCTCAAAGTGCTCTGAAAGCAGGGCAGAAAGTTTGGGATGTAAAGCACATCAGGACTGGATTGGCTCGTCTGAAATCCACATCACGCCTGATCTTTACGCTTAACGAGATCTGAGAGTCTGACCGGCGTGATTAAACTCACACTAAAAACATTTCAAATACAATAAAAGTTAACTTAAAGAAAAGAACAATATTTAGAAATATTTAAAAGAACAACTACTAAAATTGAAAAATTACTAAACATTTCTAAAACTTTAAAATTAAAATAGAAATGGGAAATATTTAACATTCCTAAATAGGCAACATTTCTCATCTTCATTTAGTTTAACTTGATGTATGAAATGAAATTAAAATTAAAATTAAAATTAAAATGAATTAATATAAAATGTAAAAATTAAATTAGAATAAAATGAATAAAAACTATATACAAATGACTTTAAAATTAAATAAATAAAAATCTTAAAAATATTTAATTTTTCAAAATAGGCAAGAATTTTTATTTTCATTTAGTTTAACTTGATGTATGAAATGGAATAAAAATATAAAAATTAATATAATAAAACCAAAAATAAAAGTAAAATAAATGTATATAAATTATATGTATTATATATATATATATATATATATATATATATATATATATATAACTAACATTAAAAAATTACTAAAAATTACTAAAAATGACAAAAAAAACCTAAAAAAAATTAAAAATAGAAAGTGTAATAATAAATTGATAATTATTTAAATCATAAAATTATTGATTACATCAAAGAAATGTATTAAATAAAATATTTGTAATAAAGCACTTACTAAAATGATTATAAATCATAAAAATGTAAGATTAAAATAAATACATAATTTCACTTCTTACTTTTATAGTATTTTTATTTCCTTTTTATTTCTATTTTTAAAATATGTTTAACCTATGTATATAAATTATATATATATATATATAACATTAAAAAACGACTAAAAATGACAAAAAAAACAACAGAATTACTAAAACTTAAATTAAAAATAGAAAGTGTAATAATAAATTGATAATTATTTAAATCATAAAAATAATGTTTACATCAAAGAAATGTATTAAATAAAATATTTTTTTATAAAACACTTACTACAATGATTATAAATCATAAAAATGTAAGATTAAAATAAATACATAATTTCACTTCTTACTTTAATAGTATTTTTATTTCCTTTTTATTTCTATTTTTAAAATGTTTAACCTATGTGTCTAAAAAAATATCTAAACATATATATATATATATATATATATATATAAATTTGCCTTGCCTTAAAATAAAGAACACTACCTAAAAATGAATGAAATTATAATTATGTAAGTTATAATAAATATTTTAATTCATATGTTGAGATTATTTAAATATTCATGAATATATGGTTAGTTTTGTTTGTGATCTGAGAGGTGTTTGAGAAGCGCTGAAGGCTGTTGATCTGTACCTGAGTCTTTCTCTGCTTTAATGCAGACGGCCATATGGCTCCAGTCGGATCAGATCAGCTGAGAGATGATGATCTCGAGTCAAGGACACCAGTGTCCTCACGTCTGCTGAAATCACCATCACTGGAGTCTCTGCCAGAGAAAACAACCACGTCACTCGAAGAACTCACTTACAGACAAAGATTAAACACTCGACTGTCACATAAAATATTAAATCTCTTCAATACATCAGCAGTGAGTCTCCTGCTTCTCCAGAGAAAAAAAGAGACCCCCAGTAGTGTCTATTCAAAACAAGGGTTTCCCAAATAGATGAAAAAGGTAGATGGACGTAGATGAAAAGGCAAACAATTAATAAAATTAAAATTATTTAAATGATAAAAAATAATTATATTATTAAAATGTAAAATTAAAATAAATAAATAATTATTTAGGGGGAAAACATTTATTTAAAATTAATTTAAACTGAAAATAAATTAAAATAAAATATTTACTCAAAATATATAAAATTATAAATATGTTAAATATTTTAAAATAATACGAATCAAAATAAAACACTAAAAATATGAAGCATTTAAAATGAAATAAATAATTTTACAATAAAAACAATCAAAATAAAACACCAACTAAAAATCCATACAATTACAAAAATGTCAAATTAAAATAAAAAAAATTAAATAAATAATTAAAAATATAAATCAAAACAAAACACTTACTAAAACATTTCTAATAAAATAAAAGTAATTGTACAATCAATCAAAATCAAACACTAACTATAAATATACACAGTTATAATAAAAATGTACAATTTTAAAATAAAAACAAATCAAAACAACACTTACTACAAAATATGAAATTCTAAAACATTTCAAATAAAATAAATAATTTTAAAATAAAAACAAAATCAAACAAAAAATGTAAAAAGTAAAAATTAAACAATTAAAAAAATAAACTAAAAATTTCTAAAATCATAAAAAATCTAATTAAAGTAAAAATTAAAATTAAAAATAAATAAATCATTTTAAAATAAACAACCAAAATAAAACACTTACTATAAAAAAAGACGTTTGTTTACTATGAGCATGTAATTGTGCTGTTAAATTAGTGAAATATTAACTTTGAGTCTCAGGGAGACGCTCAGGAAATATTTTAGCCCAAAGGGATGCATGTAAATCTCTGCTGCTCCAATCTGCAATCAACAGTCAGAGATCTCAGTATGAACTCTGTACTGTATTTCAGCTACAGACTGAATTCTCCTGAGAGCTGAGATCCTGTCCAGATCTGTCACGCTGGTTATTTATGGCTTCTGTGACTCGCGTGGGCCAAACACAGCAAACCAGAGACAGCACTGGTCATTCTGACCCAAACATACTCTAGTGTACTCTACTGTACCAGAGACATCAGCTCATTACACCGGTCTGCTGCGGTTTCCAATCATTTGTGTGTCCTTGAGATGCGTCTCATATTGAGATCTGTGAGTTTAGTGAATCAGAGCACATTTGAGATTACTTGGGTGTTTTTAATCTTGATTTCTCATAAACCTGGCATTGTGTATTATGAATCAATTGCTATGTTCCTCATTTGTAAGTTGCTTTGGATAAATGTGCTTGCTAAATTAAAAAAATTAATGTAAATAAAATAATTTACAAAATCAAATCTGTTTCTTCATTTATTTGAGGACTAAAATAATTTTTGTTCCTTGAAATATACATTAACTAAAGTAAAATAAAATCTAAAACTACTTATTTTATTTCAGCTAGATGCCAATCCAACATTTCTTATTTCTCTCTTTTTCGTTTAAATAAATTAAATTAAATTAAATTATAAAAAAATAATAATAATTACATCATACAAAATGTACAATTTTGCTAAAATTAATTTTAATTTTACAAAAAGGAAATCATTTTAAAATAAAAACCATAATAAAACTTTTACTAAACCATTAAAATGCTAAAAAGAGTTCAAATAAAAAAAATAAAAATAAAAACAATCAAAATAAAACACTAAAATTCATACAATTATAAAAATGTACAATTTAAATAATACATAATTTTAAAATAAAAATAAAAAAGTAGAAGTAAAATTAAAATAAATAAATATATAATTTAAAAATAAATCAAATCAAAATAAAACACTCACTAAAAATGTATAACATTGAAAATAAAATAAACAAGTAATTCTAAAATAAAAACAATCAAAATAAAGCACTAAAAATTTATACAACTATAAAAATGTAAAATTAAAATAAATATATAATTTTAAAATAAAAACTAATCAAAATAAAACATTAATGTAAAAATATATAAAAATTAAAATTAATTAATTAATTAAAATAAACTTTTAAAAAAAAACTTTATAAAAAAATACAACTTTCAGCTATAACAACAACACAAACTGAGATGAAAATAAAATCAGAAAACTGAAAAATCAGAGACTTTAAAATAACACTGGACTGTACTTTGTACTATTATTATTTCTGGTCCATTTAAAATGTGTATCTCATTTATTTAGTCAACGTTTAATAGCAGCACAAATCGCAGATGAGCTCAAAGCTGCTTTTCATGCTGTCTAGAAAAAGGAATTACAGCCTTTTAAAACAGGACGACTTTTACTTAAGTCATATTTAAGTTGAAAACAACACTTCATAGAGGAATTATGCTTTATATCAATATATATGTAAACATGGCAGCCGAAATAAACAATTCAGTTTCAGCATTTTCCTTTATCCCAGAAATGCACTAAAAATCCCAACACTCTTCAATGGTCAGCCTGATACTGAAGATTTCTGAGGGTTTGACTGAAGGCTGATCGTTTCCATTCAGACTGAAGGCCTGATTTTACCCCTCGACTGAACTCTTCTCCATCTTTTTTCCATCTGCAGTATTAATGAAGAGTTTCTCATTACAGTAATGCGGCTCAAATCTGCTGCCAGCCGCTGAGGGCACGCTTGTGTCTGCGAATGACGACATGTGTTTGGAAATGCTGTTTCCACATGTGAAGATTACAGAGAGAGACGAACGGCTTCAATCCGGCAGAACTTGATGAAAGAGTGTTTCTGTGAACACACTGCACTCCTTTACTCCTCGTTAACATCATTTCTAAACTGATTCTCCACAACAGTTACAGAAATATACTAGCAAATTACTTTCTGAAGCAGCAAATCTATTAGTTATGGAACTTAAGTGTGTTTCTGCCACGGAATAAAAATAAATAAATAAATAAAAACGTAATTCTGACTTTTTATCTCACAATTTTCTCTGAATTCTGAGTTTACAACAAAAAAGGTAATTGCATCTTTTTTAAAAAAAATTATTAGATGAAAAACTTAAACTTAAAAAGAAAGAAAAATTAGAAATGTTGCCTTAGCAACTAACTAAATACAATAAGTTTATGCTGATGTACTAAAATGATTAAGTTATAATTTAAAAAATTATTAAAATAAAAAAGCTAAAACTTCAAAAATAAATTAACACTAAATATAAATATTAAAAAAGTATTAAAAATTACAAAAGCACATAACAAAATTGCTAAAACTTAACAAATTACAAAATTAAAAATCTGAAAATAAAAAAACTAAAGCTAAATTAAAATATAAAGAATTCAAAATAATTATAATAGATAATTCTATAATAGATCATTCTAAAACTAAATTTAAATATAAATTTAGAACAAAGAATTTAGAATTAAAAATTTGAAATGTTGCCCAGGCAACTAATTGAAAAAAATAAAATAAAATAAATTTAAGTTGGTGTACCAAAATGACTAAATTATAATATAAAAATCATAAAAATTAAAAAGCTAAAACCTAAGTAGAAGTTGAGTAGAAATAGTACAAAAAATGACAAGAGCACATAACAAAATTGCTAAAACTTAACAAAAAGATAAATAAAAAAATTAAAATATAAAAATAAATCTAAATAATTCTAATAGATAATTCTATAATATTTAATTCTACATCAAAATCTAAATAGAAATTTAGAAATTTTTGAAATGTTGTCTCAGCAACTAAATGAAATACAATAAATTTAATTTGGTGCACCTGACTAAATTATAACATAAAATTATTAAAATGAAAAAAGCGAAAACTTAAGTAAAGATGAATTAAAGCTAAGTAGAAATATTAAAAAAGCAGAAAAGTAATAAAAATGACAAGCACATAACACAATTACTAAAACTTAACAAAAAGACCAAATCGGAAAACTGAAAATATAAAAATAAAACCAATATCAAAATCAAAATATTATATAAATTCAGAATTGAGTTTTGACTTGCTTTTCTTAAAATTGTGCACAAAATGTCTGAATTCTAAGATATAAATTCAGAATTGCAAGAAAATTGTGATTTTTTTCAACCCAGAAACAAGCTTTCATAATTAAACTATTTTTACATCAATGCAAAGCCAGTTTTCTATCTAAACTAATTTGCATTAATATGTTGAACTTTTAGACTAAGAAGTGCCTTTCGTTATGAATTTCATATTTGATATGTCAACACTGAAACACGTAAACGTCAATCAACCAAATGATGTAATGAACTACTTCCTTATTTTGTGTCCTTCAAACACATGATAACCTACAAAGACAAGCAATACTTCAGAAATCCTCTGAAACGAGGTTAAAGACAGGAAAATATACGCAGACTTTTCCATTGTGCGACTGCTGCTGTGTGCTAACAGCGTTTCCAGACATGATATCTGCTGATCAGACACAGCCTGCTCTGTCAGAGCCTATTTTTTGTCATAGAAAATCAATCTCAAGTTACTGGAGTTCAGAAAACAGCATTATAACTGCAACAGAAGAACAGCGAAAAATCACTTTGTGAAAAACACAATTTCACCCTGTTGGATGGTGATAAGAAATGAACTTATACTGGAGTAAACAATTTTTAACAAA
>JAFVLL020009880.1:0-12840 GCA_021397915.2 Tor tambroides | reverse complement strand
CCCCCCCCCCCCCCCCCCCCCCCCTCCCCCCCCTTCAATGTTTTTTTTTTAACAGATCTACACGATTCACGTGAATGACCTATTTCAAGGTGAAAACGGCGAATTTTGCACAAGTTTGCACCCCTGCATTTGTGTATTGTGTTATTTGTTTCTGTCAGCAATCTCTTTGAGAATGGGCCTCTCCCAATGCCCACACTTGTGCTCTTTGCAAATGACCACTTGTCTACTTACATGAATTATTTCCTGTGTTTGGCCCAAGTGAGCAAGAAGACCACAATCAGTGATGGGAATAAAGACGTTATTAACGGCGTTCTTTTTTTTCAGTAACGCGTAATCAAACGAATTACTGTTTCCCCCGTTACAACGCCGTTACCGTCTCTGACAATAAAATGCGGCGTTACTATAATTTATTATAATATTATTATAATCGTATTTTTCAGTTCATCTGAATGGATGCGCAGTGTACCTGTATGTGACGTACCGTAAACTCTAGCGTGAGGGGGGGCACGACTCGCCGTCGCTTTGTCTCACACACGCAAAGAAAGATACAGAGCGAGAGAGTCTTACGTAACATGCAGAATTGACGCGCTGCATGTAAACAATATTCTTTGTTGTATTTTCCTGTCAAAATAAGAGAGTTCCTTTGGAATTCTTCAGCTTTTAAGAACTGCCGGTTTCTCTGGTAGTGGGCGGAACTAATGTGCAAAGGACAATCTCATTGGCTGGCGCTCACCTATTATCGTCCCTGTTTTGATTTCAGCAAATCAATTCGAGCGAACGCAGACAGCGTGATTAATATTCATAAACCCAGCAGCTCATTAATACTTAGTGCGTTTTATATTGTTAGTAGTAGTAGAATTCGATTTTTTGTCCTTTTTTTTTTTATCAAAACATTAAATGACAAACAATATAGCAGCACCACCAGTCCCATGTTCAGTCAACATGACAAATATGCATTCATACATGGTTATTCGAATTACTAAAGTTCTATCATCATTTACTGCAAAATTATCATAATCATATTATAATGCTTGACTGACTGATAAATGTCAGATATTTAAAAAGAAAACGGTGCCATTTTACAAAGATAAGCTTTATATAAATAGTAGTGTGGTAGAGTGGGGGAAAACGTCCCCCTTAAGGATTGTGTAATTTTTTTCCGTGATACATAAGTTAAATGTGTTCAGAAAAGTTATCATAGTTTTAGTGACAATGACATAAATTATAAACCATCGTAGCACTGTAAAAATGCAAGTAACGTTTTTACTTATACATTTTGAATTTCAGTGCTGCACTTTTAGAATAAACTTCTCAATGTCTATTCAGAAGTTCCTATGTAACAGAAGACAACATTTATTGAGATGCTTCTGATTAAGAGATAAAAGCAGTTGCAAATGTTTTACAAAATCCACATGCAGCACTCATCTCTGCACATACAATGTGCAACACTTTATGTTTTGGCCACCAAATTATATGTAATATTTAATTCAAATGATGTGGGTGTGATATTTTAATAATAATATGCATTTGTTCATGTAGATTGTCTGTCCACTATGAGAAGTGAGAATTGTCAGCTCTTAGCTCTTATTTGGGTCCTTTCTCTGGCTGCAGTCGTCTAATCTCATCTACATTCAAGGCGAGGTGTTTGTCATCTCAAACAAGCTTATTGTGTTTGCAGTTCTGTCTGGTGAAGCTGGTTGCTTGGCTTCAACAGAATTTACCTATTCTCTAGTGTTACACTGTTTAAGAAAAATGTAGGAATTCAACATTTAAAATCTGCTGCACACAGCAGAAAACAAAAGTCTGTTTTTTATGTTTTATTTATGTATTTTTTTTACATTTTTACTTAAACATTGTAGTCTACTTGGAAAAAAAATACTGATAAACGATATTGTTTCGATATTTCTACTGGAAAACAAAACAAAAAATACTGATAAAATGTTTTATTAGATAACTAGATAATAGTTTTTAGAACAATATCATTTTACTTATCTAAACAAGAACATTCCCTACATACTGTAGTCACTAAGATTAAATAGCATGTTCCAATATTTGAATTGCAAGCGCATATTTCATAAACAGTTACTTAAAATATTACATAAATTAGGCATAAACAGGAAGTAAAAATGAAGTTGTGAAATGCATAAAGTTAAGAAGATTTTGGAGTATATGGATTCTACAAAATGAAAATATACAATGAGAGAAAATAAGAAAAAAGTTTAGCACCTATTTAAAGAGTGGTAACACATCAACAGAAATATGAACAAAAAATAAATAAATAAAAAACAATGGAAGAAAAAAAACCTCTTACCCTTAGATGAAGCCAGTGGGTTGTCAAGTGAATTTGCTAGTGAGAAGCAAAGCAAGTGTCACAAAGACTCAGAGTGAGGGACTGGATGTTGAATAACCGAGAGTTAACCCTTGAACCACAATGCAGTGTCACAGGTTTAAATAAATTAATTATTAAAGACATGAGCTGATTAAAAAAAAAAATCACCTAAATATGTCTAGTCAGCACAATTACTAACGTGTGTCAAACTATGGAATTATGTGACTGTGTGTTAATAAAATAAGACGGTTTTTATTTTTAACTGTTCACAGGGATGGACTGCATGGCAATAGGAAGCACCGTGACTTTTCCCAGTAAGCCATTGTTTTGTTGCATACAGAGAAACAAATGGGGTATCAGCTGTTTGGACTCTCTTTCTGATGGCACCCATTCACTACAGAGGATCCATTGGTGAGCGAGTGATATAATGCTAAATGTTTCCAAATCTGTTACGATGAAGAAACAAACTATCTACATTCGAGGGTGTGGAAATTTTCAGCAAATTTTTATTTTGGTCTGAACAATTCCTTCTATTGATCCCATAAAATAACTTGAAAAGTTTGTCCTGTATTGATGTATTTTCTATTAAACAGGAATCTGAAGCGGGACATATATGTATGAACAGGAAGTTGGAGTAGGACTGATGTATTATGGCATATTACGGTTAACATCACAGCCTAGCAAAACCATGATTATATATCACCTTCAGGAGTAAACTAGCATTTATATAAGATCTTCATAAAGCACAGTAACTTTAACACAATCATTTTTAATGTAAATTTTATTGTAATGAAATCAGCATGTTACAGCACAAATGACAGCACTCAATTGCCACAAGTTGCATAGATGTTTTGAAGACTACAGTAATAAATATAATAATAATAATGCAAGAACTTTATCAAAGCCAAAGATTTTTTAATCTTATACATTCATGTGTTTTAGCTGGTACTTCCAGCATAGCTGGGAACAATGATGTTGGCCCATTTATAGATGACAGGAATGAAAAGCAGAGCAGAGCCGAGCAGTGATACTAAGAGAAACGCCCACAGGAAAACCCGGTCCAGAACCTGGGCCACAAACTTCCAGTCCTGAACAACCTAAAATGAGGCATCACATTAGAATGTATTAGAACTAGTCTGAAAGTCTAAAGTGAAACAATTAAAATCTTACCTCTCTGACTTCATTCTCCTTCACCACATGAAGCGTGATGTAGTGTATAGATTCTAAGGCTGCCCGCAGACTATGTTCTGCATTGATCAGAGGAGTGGTGTCCTGGCCCAAACTCTTCCCATAGTCCAGCCCTTCTCTTCCATTTCTCACAGCGGTGGTGGCATAGCGGTCCACATGGCTGCGCATGCAGAGCAGTTTAGGCAGATGATGCAGAAAGATACGGCGGACCCAGGGCGCCATGCTGTGATGAGTAGATGAAGAGCGATGATGGATGTTAATGGCAAAGACAGTGATGACAATGGAAAGCGTCACGAAGATCATTGTGAAGACCAGATATTCTCCAATGAGAGGAATCACCTGGGATAGAAAGCATAGGAGGAGAGCAAAAATCATTTAAGTCATTGGGCAATTTGAAAATGAGAATGAAAGAATGAAAATAATCAAATCAATCACTGAAAATAAATCATTTCAATATGTGTTTAAAAAACTAAAAATTAACTTGTAATAATATAAACTTTTATGTATGTTAATTTAATCCCTTAAAGGATAGTCTACTCAAAAATGAAAATAGATTTTACTCACCTTCATGTCATTATAAACATATAGGACTTTTAGGGTTAATCTTCAAAAAAAATGAATAAATAAATAAAAGATAAAAAAAAGATATACCACAACCACAAAAATATCTTATTTTGTGTTTTGAAGATTAAAGTCTTATTGGTTTGGAATGGCATGAGGGTAAGTAAATGATAGTGATTAAATTATTTAAGTTAATATGGTAACTTTGCCAGCCCAAAAACATTGTTTTTTTTAAATATTTTTTCTTCTCAAATTTTCTGTGGTCCTCCTTACACTCCTATGGCACGCCAGTTCTTTTAAAACTTTTCAGAATGAATGAAAATATTGATTATAAGATAAATATAGATAAAGATATAGATAAATATATAGATAGATATAGATATAGATATAGATACTATATCATATATAATATTCTATATATCCAGAGGTGTTACATATATGGTTGAATCTAGAAATTATGCATTGCAGTTTGACTTTTTGACATCTAGAAGAATCTGCCACTACAATTGCAGAATGACAAAAGGGCCATCAAAGTAAATACAGAAAAGCACTTCAATGCTTAAATGAATGAACTTATATTTGTAGTAACACTTTATTATGCAAACAACCAATAGCTGAAAAACGCTGCAATTTTGCTGCTTACAATAATGTGAAATAATTGACTTACACACTGACTTACAGTACACATCAATTAAATACATAAATCACCTAATATAGCTTTGAATTCTTAAAAAGACTACCACCTTTGAGGAGGAAGGGATGATCTCTTCTATCACTAGAAGGAAGACAGTAAGAGAGACGAGCACAGACGTGCAGAGGGAGATTTTCTCCCCTCCGTTAGATGGGAGATAAAACACCAGCACGGTCAGGAAAGACAATCCAATGCAGGGGATGATGAGGAAGAGTGTGTAGAAAAGAGGAAGACGTCGGATAATAAAGGAGTAAGTGATGGATGGATAGAAAAAGGTCCCATCACTTCTCAAACCCCGACTACCTGTGGCCGTCACAATCTCCCATTCACCACTGTCAAAATAGTCACGTTTGTCCACATGTACATCCTCAAGGAGAATGTCCACCTTAAAAAGGAATATTATGCAGTTGTTACATACATTTCCATATATTAAACACAAAAAGCTATGCTTCAGACGACTTAGAATAAACAGTATGAGTAATTTCAGATACTTTTCTTGTGCTTGGTTAAAGTGTCACTATGAACTGACGATAACTAATTAGGTAAAATTTAGGTTAATTTTTAGGTAAATTCTTCCTTTCTAGATGTAAACATTGGTTTTTCATGCCTTCAATAACAACTGAAAACAGCATACCTGGGAACCATCGTAGGTCCAGGAGCCAAACTTCATGGAGCAGTTCTGAAGGTCAAAGGGGAAGAACGTCACATCGATGGTGCAGGCAGATTTATAGTTAGCAGGAGGGGTCCAGGAGATAGTGCCGTCATATCTCACCACCGCTTTTGTCACTGTGGCCTCGAAATTACCATCTGCACTGTAGGTGAGAATCACTCAGTCATCAAGCTGAGATATGAAAATGAACATTCTCATATAGTCAAATGAAAGTAAAAATGGTCTTTCTTACTCAGAGTAGCATTTCAAATCACAAAAGTCAAGATTTTTGTACTTTTGCAAGCAAGGCAAGAAGTTGAAGACATTGGGAAATAAATATTGACCTAATTGAAATGATAATTTTCTAAGCGGTTTTCTCTGACATTTCTACAGGGGTTGAGCACAAAGGATTTAACTTGTAAAACCATAAATTTGCAGCGTAACAGTTTGGTTTTCATTTGTCAGGTTACAAAAATAAAACTCAAGCATTAGAACTATTTAGACTTGATCAGGCTTACTTGATCTAGTACCAAACTGCTTTCTTCTTCAGATTCAAAAAGATATTTTATAATAATGTTTACTCACAAGTTAGGCATATGTATCTAACAGGAATCTTAAACGTCAGGTTCAGTCCCTGTCTGGTTTCCTTTCTGACACATACAGTAGGCACTGAGTGGCACAACATACTTGTCATAGAGCACAATCTCAGGAATCCAGATGGAGTCTGAGGGAACTCTGATGGAGGTGATGCCCAGATAATGATCCGGATTCCATTGGAGCTTCATGTCTGTCCATTCCTGAATGCAGAGAGACATGGATTTATCTGCAAAGCTGATCCCCACACAAGTAAAACAGTAAAGAAAGCAATGTGTGTCGGTTGTGTACCAATGACTAAATACTACCAGAACAGAAAAGACAAGAGCAAAATAAATAAATAAATACAAAATAATTTGTATTAATCAGATAACCTCTAATGGATTAGTCCTGCTTTACCTGCTTCATCCAAACATTGGTTGTCATCAGCTGGTTCTTCTCATCCTGACCAGAAAAAAAAAAAAAAAAAAAAAAACATTCTCCTATTGTATATTACTTAAATGTGATGTTTATTGTAAGACAAGATTTTGATGAGGAGAATACTGTTTCAGCATCACTACTTCTCACCACATCCACGAGCTGGGAGATAGCCAGGCCAAATTTCACCTGCACCGTTCCATTTAGATCCTCCACTGGTCTCACCCATTTCTGGTAGTTGCTGAAGAGATGTTTAAACAGCTTGTCTTCTGTCTTGGCATAGGAAGACAACACAGGAGGCCCTTAAACAAAACAACAACTTCATATTAATTTCACATATTCAATCAGGAGGGACTGGTATACTAAACAACAGTAGTTAGATGGCAACAGTGCCAGACACAAGACCACACAGGTTTATAGAAGGTGTGACAATTTGGCTGACATTTCACCAATGATCATATTGATCTCACAATGAACAACTCACCCAAGACAAATAGGTTTGGAACAACCTTACACCTGCCCCCTCTAAATCTTTCACTTAGACCAGAGAAGAATTGATTCTCATATATATTCTCGTATATTTTATTTATTTTTATTTTTTGTCACCAGATTTTGGATTCCCTGCCACTGTTGCCTTTGCCTTTGCCTTTGCCTTACTTAGTTGAGGTTTAAAAGACACTTAGGGTCAGTTTGCATCAGTGCAAGTGCAAACCCTCTTTTGGCATTAAAAAATCTCCTGTGAGGATTTACTAAAGCATTTGTAGGAAGTTTTCTTTCAGATGCAAAATTTATGGAAGGAGTATTTGAGTATTTAAGTATTTAAATAAATCATGCAACATGATTTACTAAGTGATTTACTACTACTTGTATTTATGGCATTATTTAATGCCCAAATAAGCATGTTTTAAACTATTTTGCACTTGACTATTTTGCATTTGATGTGCTCTTGGTAGATTGTATTGGTCTTGTGGAAATGAGGTGGCTGAATGTGTTCTTTAATTTGCACATTGTCAGAACTTTACACTCCCATCAGAGCTTTTATGGAATTGCAGTCTCATTCTAATTTGCCATGTTTAGTAAATCTGGCTCATAATATTAAGTAATATCATCCATATGACTGCACTATTGGATGAGAACACAAGTTGAACTGAATTAAGTTGAACAGATCTGCTTTGTAGCTAAATCAGATTTGTTTCATAATGAATTTTGCAACATCGACACCGTTATTGAACCGAATTGAATCAACATTGAACTGACTTGAGCTCAGTAACAACACTATTGCTTTCTATAGAGCTTCTCATAACTGAAAAGAACTTGTTTCATTATGTATATTCACCCAGTTATTGAATGGAACTGACTAGAATTGTTTATATTGGTAACTAGACTTGAATTTTCTCACTGACATTCAAAACAACAGAATAAATTCTTATTGGAATGATGGAATATCACTGAGCTTGAGCCTTTCAAAGCTGCTATAAAAATGACTTCTGTTTGTAACGTGCAGCATATGCTTGATCAACTCTAATAAAGCTCATTTGGCATTGTTATTAGATCTCCAGCAGCTGTTGCTATCTGTCACGGTGCACACAGCAGGGAGGACACAGGAACACGCAGACAAGGATTAAACTCAAATAATAGTCTTTAATGACGACATCAGGGCAAGACAAGGCAAGGCAGACACACACACACACACACACACACACACACACACACACACAGGAACACCGGGGAGTAACGAGTAGACCAGACAACACGAAACTGAACAGGCATGAACTAAAATAGACAGGTTAATCACACAAACACAGCTGAACAGACTTAACTAATAATCACATGGCTAGGACAACAAATAATAAGGACACAAGGCGGGAACACATGACACACCGACAGAGGACTGACATTACTCCCCCCTCCCGAAAGGCTCGACCCGAGCCTTAACAGTTCCATCAGGGAGGGGGGGGTGGGCGCTCTGGAGGCCCCTCAGGACAGACATGGACAGAAACACAGGACGGGGACCTCCAGAGTGGAAGAGACAGACGGAGGCCTCGGCGGAGCTGGGAGCTCTGGAGGTCATGGCGGAGCTAGGAGCTCTGGCAGCCATTGCGGTGCAGGGAGCTCAGGAGGCCATGGCGGAGCAAGGGGCTCAGGAGGCCATGGCGGTGCAGGGAGTTCAGGAGGCCATGGCATCTGGTCTTCGTGGCCGTGGCCTTGTTCCTCGGCCCGCCCACTCCACCCAGAGCTCTACTACCCCCCCCCCAAAAAAAAAAAAATTCCTAGGGGAATCCAGGGGGTATCAGGAGCCCTCCGGGGCCAAACAGACAGGAACAGGACAGGAACCTGATAGCCTTCCAGGGCTAAACACACAGGACAGGACAGGACAGGACAGGACAGGACAGCCCTCCGGGGCTAACCAGACAGGGACAGGACAGGACCGCCCACAGGAACAGGACCCCTCCTGGGCTAGCTCAGAAGCTGAGGCTTCCTCTGGGCATGACAAGGAGTCAGGGGCCCTCTCAGGGTCCCTCAGCAACTGCTTCCACCTCAGCGACAGGGAGGCAGGCGGCTGGAATGGCCTCCATGGCCACAAGACAAGGAACCGCCTGCCCCAGACGAGTCTCCATGGACATGACAAGACAAGGTAAGTTTAAAATGTTCCTGTGGACACAACAAGACAAAACCGGCACTCCTGGCCGGAACATGTGGACTTGATCCACAGGAGCTAGGGTTAGCGGCGGCCGGCGGGCATTGAGTCAGCGGCGGGCCGGCGGCGTGATCTCCCGCGAACGGCGGGCTTGGTTGAGCCGCGGACGGCGGGATGGCTTTCCCCGCGGACAGCGGCGTGAAGGGAGCCGCGGACGGCGGGTTGGCTTTCCCCGCGAACGGCGGCGTGACTTGGGGGAGCCGCGGACGGCGGCGTGAAGGAGCGGCAGCCCGTGAACATGACTGGAGCCGCAGACGGCGGCGGTGAATTCCCCGCGGACGGCGGACTCGCGGCGATCCCGCCCAACTCCCACGCATTGCTGACGCGGGCTAGGGCGGCAGGACGAGCGGCGACTTCCACGCCGTGAGACAGACAAAACACAGGAACAAAACAAAAGACTTTCAAAAACGAAAAACAAAACGAGGTGAGTATCTGGTCTTCTGTCACGGTGCACACAGCAGGGAGGACACAGGAACACGCAGACGAGGATTAAACTCAAATAATAGTCTTTAATGACGACATCAGGGCAAGACAAGGCAGGACAAGGCAAGGCAGACACACAGGAACACCAGGGAGTAACGAGTAAACCAGACAACACGAAACCGAACTAAAATAGACAGGTTAATCACACAAACACAGCTGAACAGACTTAACTAATAATCACATGAAACAAGGACAGAAAACAAACCACATAAGAACACAAGAGGCGGGAACACATGACACACACGACAGAGGACTGACATTATCATGCCAACATCATGTGCAATCAGATTTTCCTCTCAGGGTCTCCACAGTCTGAGTCACTAGGGGAAACCCAATATGATTTGCTGAACACGTGTTCATTTCTGCAGGGGCAGGTAGAGTTATGAATGGAGATTTATGAATCTCTGCGTGTGAAATTGGTTTAGATGATCTGGGTTGTGTTACCATCACTGATGGGAGGGATGTTCTTTAATGTAAAATGTCATACAGTATAGCTCTGTTCCAAAACCCAGTGAGCTGTCAGCTGCCTACATATGCGGTTACATCTAATGAAAGCGTCCTAGCTGAAATCGAACCTCAAAAGGGACTGATTTATAATGCTTTACATGCAGTAACTCTACAATTGATAAGCACAGCTGATTTCAAAGGAGTTTGTTGAATGTTGCTAAAATAATACTATTTCATATGCATGAAGACCTACATTTTTAGTTTTTTCACATTTTCTGTATTAATTTTGGGTAAGTAAAAATACGTTGAATAATGCATGGGAAAAAAATATATGTGCGTGTATGTAGGCAGAATGTGTGTGGTTGCTTATTCTCTCTCTCACACACACATACACTCCGTCACGGTCTCCTGCTCCTCCTCCTTCTTAAGAAAGGCAAGCCCACCCCCCTCACATTTTCCCGCACAGAAAAAAGCAGCCAATCACAGCCATGGATCCTCCATTATCTTGTAAAGTCTGCCCTCTCCTGCTCAAAACATGCACACATGTTAATGAGAGTACATCAGAGGGCTTCAGCCGTTTTTAGGCTAATGACCCTTTGGTGGATAGAGAGACTGAGCAGAGACCCTTTATTACATAATGTGTAAAATAGACAGAGTTATGGCCTGGACTATAAATAACATGTATAGTACCATATTGAAGTCTACATGAAAACTGACACTATTTACAATCTTCTTCTTACATTAAAAACCTGAAAACCCTACAAATTGTAATTGTTATTGTATATTTCTGTATGTGACCCTGGACCACAAAACCAGTCATAAGGGTCAATTTTGTGAAACTGAGATTTATACATCATCTGAAAGCTAAATAAATAAGCTTTCCATTGATGTATGGTTTGTTAGGATAGGACAATATTTGGCCGAGATACAACTATTTGAAAATCTGGAATCTGAGGGTGCAAAAAAATCAAAATACTGAGAAAATAGCCTTTAAAGTTGACCAAATTAAGTTCTTAGCAATGCATATTACTAATCAAAAATTAAGTTTTGATATATTTATTTACAAAATATCTTCATGGAACATGATCTTTACTTAATATCCTAATGATTTTTGGCATAAAAGAAAAATCTATAATTTTGACCCATGCAATGTATGGCTGTTGCTACAAATATACCTGTGCTACTTAAGACTGGTTTTGTGGTCCAGGGTCACATATTACTTAGTAATGTATTTGTAACAACACTATAAAATAAAGTTTTGCCAAGTAATATTCCCATATAAAGGTGTTGGTTGGGAAGATTCCTCATATGTAATCAAGAAAAATTAAATGAAATTCTAACTTCACTAGCATGTTAGATACTGCCCTCATCAAATAATAATAAAAAAAAATTAAATAAAAAAGTGGAGGGAAAAAATAATTAAATAATTGCATACGGAAACAGCTATAGACAGGCTCTAAAAGTTAACAGGGCTGAGCGTCTCCATTAATAATCAAAACAATCCCAGGTTTTTATTTAGTGCAGTGGTGAGAATAACAAAAAATCAGACATTGTCCAATCAGGGTATTCCATCACGGTTAAGTAGTACTGACGTAATGAATTTCTTCACAAAGAAAATCAAAAGTATCAGAAAAACAATAGTAGGTGTACAACTTTTGGCAGTGTCTTATGATTCAGTCTCATATTGCACCCCCCAAAAAATGATTACAATGCTTTATAACCATAGGACAGAAAGAAAGAAATTTAAACCAACATCATGCTTGGTATGGTAATCCCATATTAACTAAATTAAAGTGTTACCTGTAGAAAAAGAGCCTCCTCACAACATTATTAACTCCTCTTAATCACTGTCAACTACCAAAATTCTTCAAGTTGGCAATTATTAAGCCTCTTTTTAAGAAAACAAAACGAGATCCACTGTCTGCTCAGTTAGGCTCCTTTTTACTAATGAATGATATCTATGAAAAGTTTCAGTCAGGTTTCAGGCCCAATCATAGCACAGAAACTACACTAGCTACAATTACTAATGACTTACTCGATCTTAGTGCTGCGTTCAACACTATAGATTGTGATATACTCTTAGATCACCTTCTAAACTACACTGGTATTCCGGGACATTTAAATGTGGAACTATTTAATACCTGTAAAGTATGAAGTGCCACACACATACTTCCCCTGGGAAATACTGTTAGCAGGCAGGGGATTAGTTTCCATTTTTGCAGTATGTCGATGATACCTAGCAATGTGTTTCATCAAGACCAGGTTGAATTTCTAAATGATCTAAGCTAATGGTTGGGGCACAGATCCACTCTTTCAGTTTAAATCTTGATTAAAGACATATTTTTGGCCAAGTATACACAAACTGCATGCAAATATCAGGTTTTATATAGAGTAATTAAAAGGTTGAACAAAGCTTATGGATAGTAACTGCTCTCACTGGGCAAGCAAATTTGTGCATTTTGCTTTATGTTGTTTGAAGTTCAGTGGATTGGAATTACAGAAAGCCATTGTGTAAATTTCCACTGCAGTGCAACTGACTGTGGTTAAAGCTATTATATGAGTAGATATACATATACAGTACTAGGCATGTGATGCAGAACTTTGCTCCATTTCTCGTTTTGCCTAGTGATGCGATATTTTCTGAGACGTATGATAGGAAAGTGGTTAAAGTATGTGAGGTGTGTGTGTGTGTGTGTGTGTGTGTGTGTGTGTGTGTGTACTGGTTTTTGTGGTTTACGGGTACAAAATTTGTTTAATGACATGGGTATGACAGAGGTATTACA